>JAXIVJ010007300.1:0-61470 GCA_036785665.1 Chirona hameri | reverse complement strand
AGTATATTGTAAAGAACGTCTCGTCAAAAGCCGACTGTGTGCTACAGGGAAGTCACCTGGAAAGTTGTCTTTAAATTTGGCTTTATGGGGTATTTCGAGCTAAAAAAAAAACGAATATGGCATTTGTTTGGACGATAGATGGATATCCGTCGAAGAGTTTCAAGTTTCGTGCCCAGATCGGGGCACGAAACAGCCGAACGGCGTCTTCTAAAAGGGCCCCTTTTAGAAGACGCTGTTTCGTGCCCCGATCTACTACCACGACACCAGTCCTGTGTCGAAATTACTTAGCGTAGCGAGGCAACTCTTTCACCACAACCCGTTTTTAAATCTGCTCTACAAATCTGCTATCTCAATTCAAAAGTGTTAAAGGTGAATTATTCCCTTTAAAAAAAGTGACAGTAGCAAAACGTCGTGCGCGAGGTCCACCAGAATGGTCGTCTAGAATGTCTTTTTGTGCTTTCCTTGGACTGGTCATATGCAGAGTTTTATAGTTTTTCGCAACGTTCCATTCTTGGCAAAAGACATCCTTTATGGACTGCGTAGGAAAGCAAAATGTAAGACGCCATTGTCCCAAGAACATACAATTCACATGTATCTGTTCACATCCAGCCAGATGGTGCGTCGATTGTCTTCCTTAAAACCACTGAGCGCTACCTTCCACCTGAAGAAATCTGCACCCGCACACCATCGTCGACGTGTCATCATCGACGTGCGGGTGCACCTGCACCCGCACGTCGGCTCTTGCCTCATTCCTTTCTCCTTCGCCAACCATGAATCTCTGCCGTCTGAGGCAGAACGCATTGCAGAAGAGTCGCCATCCCGCCGACCGGCACAGCTGCTGAATACCATTCCCAGGTCCTCGCAGGTATGTCTCAGCCTGTCTCAGCCTGTCTGCTCAGACCGTCAATCACTCGCGGGCGCTCCTCCGACAGCAGCTGCGCGCGCCGCGCCGCGCCGCGCCGGTAGCCCGACCTCCTAAAGTGGCGCCGCGGCCGCGCCGTTTGTCTTGTGGGACGCGTGAGTCTCCGCGCCGTGGGAGCCGGCCGGTCGTGCCGATCTGGGGCCGATAGGAGGCGCTACCCGCCGCGCCGCACAACACCTGGCACATTCAGCCGCAAACAGAATGCAAAGCTGGCCATTGTGTGATGTGAGTGGACCGCCGGGAGACCAAGAGGCTGAGAAGTGAGAGCTCTGTCACACCCAGCTGTGCTCCCGACAGGACTGTCACACCCAGTTGGTGCTCCCGACAGGACTGTCACCCAGTTGGTGCTCCCAACAGGACTGTCATACCCATTTGGTGCTCCCGACAGGACTGTCCAGGCCAGTTGGTGCTCCCGACAGGACTGTCACACCCAGTTGGTGTTCCCGACAGGACTGTCACACCCAGTTGGTGCTCCCGACAGGACTGTCACCCAGTTGGTGCTCCCAACAGGACTGTCACCCAGTTGGTGCTCCCGACAGGACTGTCACACCCAGTTGGTGCTCCCAACAGGACTGTCACCCAGTTGGTGCTCCCAACAGGACTGTCACCCAGTTGGTGCTCCCGACAGGACTGTCACACCCAGTTGGCAGACATGTGCATGGATCTCAAAGTAGGATCTATGATCCCAGAGGATCTGTCGACAAAACGCAATGTTGGATCTATGATCCCACTAGATCCCACGACAAAATACAACAGTAGATATGGGATCCCAGTGGATCCCTCGATTAAATTTGGCAACGGATCCCACAGGATCCCATGATAAACAATGAAAATGGATCCCTGATCCTAACGGATCTCGGATCAGACATATATTAAGCCATAGTTATAGTATTTCTTGACAAAATATAACTAAATGCATACACCCATGCCAGTTTCATTTACAACGAATTGAAAGTACTGACAATTACTTAAAATATGGGTTCTAAAAATACACTTCTGTATAATGGCGGATCTGGGATCCGAGTGGATCCCAATGCAATATGGTGCCTACGATCTCGGATCCCGGCGGATCTGTCGACCAATGTTGAAGGCGGATCTATGATCCCAGTGGATCAATCGACAAATTAATGAAGTGGATCTATGCTCCCGGTGGATCCGGGATCCAGATCCCAGAGATCAGATCCCCGGATCCATTTTCGGGATCCGAGCACATGTCTGCCAGCTGGTGCTCCCGACAGGACTGTCACACCCAGCTGGTGCTCGCGACAGAACTGTCACACCCAGCTGGTGCTCCCGACAGGACTGTCCAGGCCAGCTGGGGAAGGCTCAGATATCTCAGATATCCATTCTCCATTCGTCTGGAGAGAAAACAATCTGGGATGTAATCTTTTGACGAGAGATACCATGGATTCTGATAAGAGGAGGAATAATATGTGGTGGACGATGACGAGGCATGGAGATAATAAGCAAGAGATTGGAGGTCAGAATATTATGACGATGATTACCGAAGTTATCCTTGATTTCCGGATATCCCCGTCTACATGATTTCCGGTGCGTTACTGGGAATTTATCCGTCAGCTAATTTTGAGGATCCTGTGCGCAAGTAAGTGTGCACTAATTTGTAATTATTGCACGTGTGCATTTTTTTTCGCGACACATTAATTCCGTACAGTTACCCAATTATTTAGCTACACAGTTAACGTGCTCGGTCATATAATATTGTTTATCGTGCATTTGCTATTTCGGAATTTGCAAAATGAGCGATTGAGCAGCTGCTTTAAGCTTTCAACAATCATGGACATTAGTGAAGAAGAACCGTTTTCACAAAATCTTCAGCTTAAAAATATTCCAAGTTGGTATAGCTGATTCGAAATTGGTGTCGCTGGTTCCAAAGTTGATATGGCAGTTTGCTAACTCCAGCTCCTAAAAGTTGGTATGGCCGATGTCATGCTGTCATACTGCATTTTCCAGCCTTGTAACGTGCCTCTTCATCCGTTTCTTGTTTTTGTTTGGGGGCTTTCAACGCTTGGGAAGGGGCCCTTTCAACGCTCGAGAAGGGGTCCTTTCGAGGCGACACCCCTCCCCCCCCCCCCCTGGACGAAATTATGGCTACGTGCCTGCTCCAGGTCACGATGATGTCAATGTAAACACACTGAGCTTCTTGGGAGCGTGCAGCAGGTTTCATTCCGAAGGCATGAGACATGATACATATACAGCAGCTTCTGCCGTCAACATCAACAAATGGTGAGTTCACCGAGTTCACATGGTCAGAGCGGGCTGCGAGACCCCGCTGCTCAGTACCGATACCTGGTGGTCGACCAGCAGAGACATCTGCAGGCGATGGGCGAAACAATATACCGGGCCGGGCCGTGTTGCTGGTAAGTCCAACAGAATCTATCTGAGCGTTGAGCAGTTGAGCTGATTTGAGAGTTGAGCTGATTTGGTAGATAAGGTGCGTAATACGTACTTTATCTTCCAGATCGGTTGCGTAATACCAGCGCGTAATACGCACTGCGTATCTTCTAAACGCCAGAACATTCGTAATTGCAATACCTAACCATATATAATGCGACTCTTCTACCGGTATAACAAGGCACTAATCACCCAGTGGCGGATCCAGAGGGAAGGGTCACGGGGTCATGATCCCCCCCCCCCCCTTGGGCCGTGAAGGGGCACATTATTCAGATTTATAATATACACATATCCCACGAGGAGGACAAACTTTCTCATAGGCATTCCTACACACATGTGTCTATGCCCAGTTTGTGTACTTAAGTCGCCACATGTATATATATATATATATATATATATATATATATATATATATATATATATATATATATATATATATATATATATATATATATATACCACATTTCACTACCACATTTCAAAGTTGAGCTTGTCCCATTACGCTACACTTAGAATAATTACCTGTCGGAAGCCAGGATATAAGGCATGACAGACATATCGCCATCCATATAAGGCATGACAGGCATATCGCCCTCCTCATAAATCACAGCGATATGGCCGACCGTTACTTCCATTCCATGTGTTCAGCCTTCAAAGAAATGTCGCTGCTGTTTGCGGACACAACGAATGAGCTCATTTAGCATCGAATCAGTATAGAATGGAACCATTGTTGTTCTGTGTTGTGTCGCTGGCCATGGTGACGTACTGGTAACGTGCTGGCGTCACCCCTGATTGCTCTGGTCGATCGGCACAGCTCGGGTCGCTCGGGTCGATCGGCACAGGGGCAGGATTCCCCCGAGCGGCGTCACCATGGGTGGACGCTGGCGCTGCGGATCTCCGCCCGCTCTGCCGCCGCGGCCGCCGCTGCCGCCGCTGCTGGTGGTGGTGGTGGTGCTGCTGCTGGCCACCGCCGTGGCTCAGCTGAAAGATGGCGTGTCGCGGTACCGTCTGGGGAGACACTACAGGGAGATGTTCAGCACTGGCGAACTGACGCTGCCCGTCGGAGCGTACTCCTTCGACGACCTCGACGCTGGTGAGCGGCTGAACTCTGACGCCCGGCCCTACAGCATCGTGAAGGGCACCTCCGCCTGCCACTGTCGTCACCTCTGCCTGGCCGACCCCGTCTGCCTGCTGTACGAACACGAGGCCGAGGGCGGCAAGTGCTCACTCAACCGCCACCTGCTGCCGGGAAACGTCACTCAGAAGACGGTCGGCAGCCGCAGCGTCGGCCGGCGCCGCGGCTTCAGCTGGCTGGGCGCGCCGTGCCACGTCGACGGCGACTGCTCTCTGCTGGCCCGCGACGCCGAGTGTGACGCCAAGGAGACCTGCTCCTGCCGTCAGCCGGGCTGGGCGGCGACCAGCAGGGCCCGCTGCCGGCCCGACGGCCGCTGGCTACCGCTCACCACCGGCTCCCTGGCGAGCGCGCCGCTTATCGACGAAATGGAGGAGGTCGCTCAGGTGGTCTGCGAGACCTCATGCCGCCGCTTGGGCAACTGCTGGTCGTACAGCTACACCAGCAGCACGATGCGCTGCCGCCGGTACGCCGCCGCCGTGGTGACCGGTGACGCCGAGCCGGACGGCGGCACCGTCTCCGCGGTGTGGCAGTTCGGCCGACCGGACGGCGCGCCGCCGGAGGGCTACCGCACCGTGTCCGACCGCCGGTTCCGTCTGACGGAGCACGTACCCGGCCCGCAGGCGGCTGACGCCTGTCTCCGTCTTGGCGGCGTGCTGTACGCCCCCGACAGCCGCGAGCTGATGGCTGAGATCAGCAGGGCGCTGGGCGTCTCCTCATTCGCAGTCGGCCTGAACGACCAGCTGGAGGAGGGCCGGTTCGACGCGGCCGACGGAGTCACGCGCCACCTGCCCTGGTCGGCCACGCAGCCCGACACGGCGCACGGAGGACGCGCAGAGAACTGCGTCATGTACGACGGAGGCACCACCGGACTGCACGACGTCCCTTGCAGCAACCGCCTGCGTCACCTGTGTGAGTACATCGGACCTGACCTGCTCACCTCGGAGTCGAGCCCGCCGCACGATGATGCCGAGCGCCAGCTGACCTGGTGGACCTACGACCTGAGGGCGACACTTCAGGTCAGCCGGGTGCTCTACCTGGCGCGGAACGCCACCGGCCGGCCGCAGCTGACCGAGATACGTCTGGGACGGCGCTGGGAGGACGTGCCCAAGCTGCAGTCGGCGCTGTGCGCCAGCCGCACGGGGCGGCCGGCGGCCGCCGGGTTCTCCGTGATACTCGCCTGCGCCACGCCGCTGGCCGGCCGCTACCTGCACGTTGGTCAGCGGCCCGGCTCCGCCTCGCTCTGGGAGAAGATGACCGTCTTCGGAAACTGAGCTGAAGACCCAGCTGAAGACGCTGGCCGCACAGGTCTACCGGAGAAGCACTAGCTTCGCACATGATTAGCTTATCTGCGCAACTGGTGCGTGCTTCAGCTTTAGCGTGTTCACTGATTGTCGAAAATGGACCTCAGCTCGCAGCTTGTTCGAGGTCCTGGCAATCCTGCGTTGTTTACAGCATTGCGGCAAGCTTCTTCATTGTAAAACCTAGGCTATAAAGATTAGGGAATTATTTCTTTCACTGAAAAATCAGCATGCAATTCACTGAAAACTGATAAGATTCTTATAAGAGCAGCACAGCCGTTGCACAGATAATATATTTATCGATATACAACCTTCAGATACCGCACATTTGCTGCATTCTCTCGGCCGTTATTCGAGCTGAATAGTTGCCGAAATAAGCTGGACAAACCTTACGAGTATGAAATCACTAAGACCGTTTGTGAATTTAGGAATATATGTAATGTTCACCCATAGACAACGGTTTCACGATTTCATAACAGTTTTGCGACAACTGCGAAAATAGTCACCCGGGGAATGCAATATCCTTTCTCGTGCACTCGCTGTTTCAACGCAAAGATGGGTGAATGCGTAGGCTTGAGTTCTGCATAGTTTTTGCTTCCTCAGGTACTTTTGGGCACGTTTTAGAATTTAATAATTTGTTTGGAGCTTCTTCCGCTGGAAGTTCTCACCAGGTAAACATTTATATGCTTTCAAACCAAAGCATTGCTGAAGGAGTAAGCATGACGCCACTGTTAACGAATGTACTACCCATGCTTATCGCATTTTCCGGTTTATGCTAATATGACGGTTCGGGCAATATATCCAGCATCTCCAGCATCTCTTCAAACTGTCTTTTGTCAGCCTGCCAGCCACATGGGATGGACGATGGGTCCGGTCGGTGAGGATGGATGGGAGGATGGGTCCGGTCGGTGAGGATGGATGGGAGGATGGGTCCAGTCGGGGAATGAGAAGTCTGTTTCGTTTTCAGAGATATTGAAATTGAATAGCACTTTGGAGAAAATAAATTGTGCCATTTTAAACTTTCAACAAGAGCCGAGTTGATTATATTTCATCTACATAATTTCTGAAAACTGAAAAGAAATGGTCCATGTAACACCCTATGTTCCTCTGGTGATGATCGCATTAGAAGTATGTGCTCGTGCGCACTGCTCACCTACCAAATAACATCACATTACAATCCTACCTTCATGTGTCAATCTAGTAATCGGATGGATTTGATGGTGATCCAAGATCGAAAATTGACCAGTTGATATGTACAAATTAATATGATATGTTGACATAATTTACATTTTAGAAACGGATAGATGCCAGTGAAAAATAACTGCGGCATTCGTATTCATATCACCTCTTATACTTCGTAATTCCATTTAATTAGTTTGATTTTGTTCAAGTCAATTCCGTTATTTAATCCTCATTGATGATTGACGGCCTGGTTGAATTGTGCACATAAGCTGTATTACCCCTCATAATGTACTGGCAAAGCCCTGGAAATAATGGATCTGAACTCCTGCTCCTGCAATTGTGATTTCCAAGCCTTTGTACCCAGGCATCGCTATAGCCGCATTGAATACAAAAAGGGTCTGATAGTGCCGCTTATATCATAATGGTCTACGGCGTTCCATCCAACTTCATAGCAGTTACGACAATACAAATGGCGGTTGAATAGTGGAATCAGAGTATTAACTTGTTGAAAAATGAGGCACGCGAAGATCCATTAGATAATTGGCAGGCGCTTAGCTCGCCCCGCCGAGGAGCAATAAAAATACTTGCACGAGCGCTCAACATTTATCGACGAACACATTTTTAAGAATGACTTGAAGAATGACAAGGAAGAAACTTGGCCGATGTTAACCTGCTTCGCAAGTTATTGTCTTCTGTTGTTTGGTTACGTCGTTCTGGCTCGTCAGCTATATGTTTACATATAAGTTCACACTTGAAGACAACAACAATGTGAATTTCAATTATCCTTTGCAACATGTTATTCCGGAACCCCATGAATGAAATGCATTTGTTCGATATATGGAACGTGCTTTACTTCTGCGTTATGCTAATGCTCTACTGCGTCAGCATCAAACGTCACAACTGTGTTATTTGTTGAAGAAAATAATTGGATTCCCGAATCACCAAGTGTTAATTTCGCGGCATGGCGATGTATTGATGTATTGATTTCAACACACCGTACGAGAGATTATGGAGCATTCCTATTTCTCGGCCCTTATAACGGGTCCTAATGCTTCAAAGGAAGAGCCGGGTGCGCCGTATTCAACAGCAGGAGCGTTTCAGCACATTCAGAAGCGATGGGAGAGCAAGATAGAGACACAGGGCGCACTGGCTGAAGTGTTCCGATGCAGTAAGTACAATGGAGATATTTTCACGTCCCAGAAAGTTGTCATTGTCACATTGTCACTTCTCACAAGTTTGAAACAAGATTGTTTTTGCTTGAAATGCCTGGTATATTTTGGAATTGTATTTTAACACGTTAAGAACTTGAAATCTTTCTCAACAATCCTCAAGTTCATAGCTTGTGAATAATTGGCATTGCATTGTCTGTCGTCATAACTGTGGTCACCAGCATCAGCGCCTTACAAATAGCTGTAATAATTACCTACCTATTGGGCACGCAATATTTGTAAACAATGAGGGACATCCGACTGTTTCCTAAGCGTCATGGACCAATATTATGCATCGTCCATACCCGTAAGGAGCAGGATGCAGATAACTACTACGATTAAGCCATGCGGAGGTAAACAGACTTCATTTTCCGGCAGAGGATGACAACGTACATCCTAATCAAGATGTTCACGACAAAGAAAGTGGATTACCTCTGGGGCAATATGTTACTGATGACGCTATCAAGTGAGTCCACACCGAAAGCATGTTGTTGGTGAAAGTAAATTGAATCAAAAACATTTGCACTGAAGGTGAAGGGGTACCTATCTGACGTGGAGATCATAACGCCCCGTGGCACCCATTACAATATAAAATATATAAAACGGCCCTCCTCAATTCCCGTACGTCTTATTCAAAGGAATGTAACGCGTTTCAAGTTGCCTGTTTAGTTTCTAAGTATCCGGATATGTTACATTTCTATTTATTATGGTTTTCAAACAAGTTTAGTAAAGTGTTTTCACTTTGCGTTCATTGAAAACTCTAAAATATTACAAAACAAAACACATTCAGAAATGTTTCAATAGCAATGAGTCACCAATGATACACAATTACTAAACTTATGGCCAATTCCGTAAGTTTAGAAGAGCTCTACGCTGCTTACGGACGTGGGCTAGCAGAATGCATCGAATCTCGTCTCGCCAGGTACTTTCCGGAGAGTTCGTTCCGGCCGAAGCTGCAGATGGCGTTCGCGGTTCCTGCCGGCTCGTGCCCGCGCCGGGTGGCCGTGGAGCGGCGCCAGCGGCTGTTCCTGGCGCAGGACATCACCCAGCTGCTGCAGCAGGCCGGCGTCGACACGGACTCGCTGACGCCCGACCTCAGCTCGCCGACTGACCCGTGCGCCGAGCGGCCGCCGCCGCCGCGCATCCTGCCCACCGTCACATCGCTGGAGGAGGTGAGGCAGAGGGCCCACCATCACTGGAGGATGTGAGGCAGCTGGCGCTTTCAACGGGGAAGACGTGAGACAGAGGGCCCACCATCACTGGAGGAGGTGAGGCAGAGGGCCCACCATCGCTGGAGGAGGTGAGGCAGAGGGCGCTTTCAACGCCGGAGGAAGTGAGACAGAACGCCCACCATCACTGGAGGAGGTGAGGTAGAGGGTGCTTTCAACGCTGGAGGAAGTGAGACAGAGGGCCCACCATGACTGGAGGAGGTGAGGCAGAGGGCCCACCATCGCTGGAGGAAGTGAGGAAGAGCGTGCTTTTAACGTTGGATGAGGTGAGGCAGAGGGTGCATCATCGATGGAGGAGGTGAGGCAGAGGGCACTTTCAACGCTAGAGGAAGTGAAACAGAGGGCCCACCATCACTGGAGGAGGTGAGGCAGACGGCGCTTTCAACGCTAGAGGAAGTGAAACAGAGGGCCCACCATCACTGGAGGAGGTGAGGCAGACGGTCCACCATCACTGGAGGAGGTGAGGAAGAGGGTGCACCATCGCCGGAGGAGGTGAGGCAGAGGGCACTTTCAACGCTGGAGGAGGTGAGGCAGAGGGTGCTTTCAACGCTGGAGGAGGTGAGGCAGAGGGCGATTCAAATGCTGGAGGAGGTGAGGCAGAGGACGCTTTCAACGCTGGAGGATGTGAGGCAGAGGGCGCTTTCAACGCTGGAAGAAGTGAGACAGAGGGCCAACCATCGCTGGAGGAGGTGAGGCAGAGGGCTCCACCGACCACCATCACTAGGGCAGAAGAGCGAGAGGGCTCTACCACCGCTGAGGGAGGTAAGGTATAGGATGCTACTGCAGATATAATGTGACATTGCGAAGTTCCTTTGAAAGCTACTTATATTTCCATTAGCATGCATGTGTTCTACAATGAGTGGCAATTATTGAGTGACTAGAATCAGTGGCGGCGGAAGGTATTTTCGGATGGGGGCCAAAGCAGCCCAGGGCCCCCTCGGTCAAAGAGCCCCCTCTCAAGGCCACCCCCCCCCCCCACAAAAAAATGGCGCGAAATGTTATCTCCTCGGATTTAGATCACTATATTTTGCATGACCTCTAAATGGTCGCTAAAAAAACGTCGGACAGGCCCATGTTGAAGTCTCAGGCCTTCCGAGGGCCCCCTCAGGCTTACCGAGGGCCTTCTCATGCCGACTGAGGGCCTTCTGTTGTCCTCAGAGGGCCCCTCAGGCTGGCTGGGGGCACCTCGGGGCCCTCGGCCAACTTCTTGGAGGGCCGCTCTTACACATTGATGAGGGGGCAAAATCATATGTTGCCCTCCCCCAACTTCTTGAAGGGAGGCAGCCCCCCCCCCCCCCCCCCCCCCCCTCTTCCGCCGCCACTGACTAGAATAAGCACCTTCCCACCTTACCGTTAGTTTTGAACTGAGATAGACAACTCTTCATAAGGGCCTAATATTGACCTAATTTAAACCTCATGCCGACATATTTTGTTCAATTGTTTGTCTTGCACATATGGAGTCAGGTTACTGATTACTTATGACTTCACATATTAAAAGTGAAGCGGTCTGCATATTTGAATCAAAGCCAAATTTAAGCATAGTTTTTTCGTCGCATGCGAACAGGTGATGGCTGGCATGCTGGCCGACGGAGGCGTGGAGGAGGAGGGGGAGGACTCGTACATCTCGGAGGAGGAAGACGAGGAGGACGGGGAGGAGTACTGCAGCGGCGAGGAACTGCCGGAGTTCGACAGCGATGATGGCGACGACGCCGGTGCCAGTCAGGTGAAGCGACAGTCCATGTATGTTCCGCGGCGAGGCAGCCGGCGCAAGTCCAACAGGAAGTCCATCAAGCCGGACGGCAGACCCGGCAGCGCCGGGAAGGAGAAGAAGGGAGATGGAAATGAGAAGGCCGAGGAAGGAACCGATAGTGGCACAGGAGAAAGGGAGGATTCTGCGAAGAGCCAGGGCTCGGACAGCAAAGAGGGCTCTGTGAAGAGTAAAAGTGATAGTAAGAGAGGCTCTGCTGACAGTAAACGTTCCAGTAAAGATGAATCTACGAAGAGTGCCAGTAAAGAAGGCTTTGTGAAGAGTGCTAGTTCCAGCAGAGAAGGCTCTGATAAGGGTACGGGCACTGACCAGAAGGACCAGGCCGATAGCAAGCAAGGCAGTCGTGAGAGTTCTGCCAAACGTAAGCACTCTCATTCCTCGGGGTCAGCCAAAAGTAGGCATTCCGGCTCCAGTGGTTCGGCTAAAAGCAAACGAAGCGATGGCTCTGGACAAACTGCAAGTGGCCAAAAATCTTCAGATCAGGCACCCGACGACGCTTCTGCATCTGACGCGACTGGCACCAAGGACGAGAAGGATCGCGACAGAACGAAATCCATTCTAAAACAGAGAAAAGAGTCACGGGGCTCGGCACTGCTTCGCAGGGCCACGACTCCGAAGCGGTTCTCCATCGACAAACACATGGCCATCGAGGTGTACACTCTGTCTCGGGACGATCCACTGCGGAAATCCTTCGCCGTCGAAAAACTCGGCAAGGTGCACCCGAAGCCGCCGCTCGTGGAGGCGCAGGTTCAGTCTGAGAGAGCGGACGGCACACCGTCCCAAGATGAAGTTGACGACGACTTCAGCGACCTGAGTGAGAGCGACATCGACAGTCTGGAGGAGTTCCTTGGGCTGCACCGCATGCGCACCAACGACCTGGAGCCGGACGCGAACGCCCGGCGTGCGCGCGTGCTGCCACTGCACTGGTTCGATGACACCTCGTTCGACGACCGGCTGCCGGAGGAGTGGCTGACGATCGCCGTCGAGAACAGCGTCCAGCACCCAGTGCCGGTCATGGCGCTGCTGCCCAAGGACAAGCAGCCGCGCCGGCTTTCGCTCGTCGTGGACCCGCTGTCCAAGGCACTGACGGCACGGCGCATCATCTTCACCATGTCGACGGGACCACACGTCTGGACGCCGGCGGCCGTCATCGGTTACCATCCAGCGCGTGGACTCTACATGCTGCGACGCATCGACGTCCAGGAGTACTTCCTGCTGCCGCGCATCTACGTCATGTTCTGCGCCGAGGATCCGACCCGCTTCTGTGAGCGCGTCCAGGCGGCCGTCCGACTGCGGCAGGTGATGCAGGACCTGCTGCGGTACCACCTCTACGTGGACTGCATGCCGACATCCTTCCTGAGACAGCTGAACATCGATCAGGTGGGTGCTCGTGGCTAGTTGGTCCTTGTGCTGCCACAGATGGCCCAATCCGATTGGCTGTATTTTGTGTTCAAGAATATAAGATAAAAATGGATGACAGTTTTGGAGATTCATGGTTGATAAAGAAGGACGATAATACATGTCACGTATGTCATTCATTTATTTAGTTTGGCCTGATAAGTATATTATATGATACAATATGATAAGTCGATAAATGATACAAAATATTTCACGTTAAATTTCCATCTTGCAATCAAAAATGGTTGGTATATCACTCCCAAAAACCTACTTTAAACGAACACAGTTTCACCGTCACGCAGCCCATAGTTTATTTGCCGTTTTTTAGGTGACTTTCATCATGGGACATCTTCGGTCGACGCCGGGCAAGTCGCTGAGTGTTCCAGATTGCAACGAGCGCATTCTGAAGCTGCAAGATGAGCTACAACTGGATTTCGTGCGCTACCAGAACCGCCTGATCCTCGACACGGCACTGCACCGTGACCAGAAGCTGCGCGAGATCGTGAAACTGCGCCCGCCACCGCAAGAGAACCCACTGCAGGGTCAGCGCGCCTTCGACCACACCGGAATCTACGACATCGACTTCGCCGAGACATTCCGCATCGTCAAAGTGCTGAGCATCCTGACGCAGAAGGAGGCCATCTTCGCCATGCAGAGCGTTAACATGGAGTGTCTCAAGGTGCGCGAGATGCAAATGTTCATGCTGAAAGTCCCTAAGCCGCTGAAGATGGATGATTTTGAGACGGTTCAGATGAACTTGCACGAACAGGTCTTGACGCACCTTCAGACGATATGGCTGGCGCGGTTCCGCGACCACCTTCACAACAACCTGTGTGATGTTGGTAAGGGCTGGTTCGACCTCTTCGTGGCTAAGTGGGATATCTTTTGCATGTCAAAGCTGTGCAAGATTCTCGCCCTGATTCGCGTCATGATGCAGGACTCACTGCGGTTCCTAGCACGGGACTCATGCGCCGCTCTTGTTGATACCATGGACAACACATGCGGTAAGTTCCTGGCGTGCCCGGAGGACTTCGATTGGGGTGAAGACCTGACGCAGCACCCAATCATCGGCCCAGCCCCACCGTTTTTCTATGTGGAGCTGCAGATGGACGCCAATGGACCGATCTTCTCCACGCCAATGGAGCGGTTCGTCAAGATGATGCTCAATGTGTTCGAGCACGGCGTCACAGTGACGCATGACGTGCCGCCGCTCGAGCCCCTGGTGCTGGACAACATCTTCTGGCCAGACCGCACGCCGCTTAGCTCCATCGGGCTGATGAATCCCGAGATCACGGTCCTGCGAGATCGCCTCAAGACGACGATGGAAGCGATCGCTGTTCCGATGCTGGCCTACGCGAAGGCATACACTAAGTACGAATGGATCTATAACCTGGATATCCCGACATACTTGAAGGAAAAGTATGACGAAGAGACTACGGCGCAAAACTTCCATGACGATGTCGCACTGATCCGCGACGACTATGACGAGGCAGAGCGAGCGCTTCCATCCCACATCATCATCGGACCGTTCTACGTGAACACGGACTTGCTGCGCTCGGCTCTGCTGAAGAAGAAACAGGCGCTGATCGACGCCACACTTGATCATCTAGCAGATATTTTGCTGATGCAAGCAGAGGAGGGCAATCGCAGCTACATGAAGATGGCAAGCAGGATGACGACAAAGTGCTCCAAAATTGAAGACGTGACGGAGCTAAGAGAGTACATGGATACTGTGCCAGAACTCGTGCGCACCGAGAAGGATAACACGATCAAGTTCATCAAGGATTACGAGGTGCTGGATAAGTTCTTCCACCCATTGTCCAACAGCGACTTCAGCGCCAAAGGTGACATGTCCAGCTGGCCGTATAAGATCGACCTGCTTCTGGAAGATACTACGGACCGGCTGCTGGAGGAGGAGGATAAATGCAAGGAACGTCAGCTTCAGGACCAGGCGACGCTCAACGACAAGATTGACAATCTCACCATGCTCGTGGCCGGAATGACAGCATTCAACGATATCAGCAAAGCGCACGAGGTGGCCAATGAGGTGCGACGAGTCTGGAAGCAGCTGAACGAATGTAAGGAGCAGGGCCAGCTACTGAACCAGAGGCAGAGGCTGTTTGGCATGGACTTGACACCTTACGACAACCTAGCCAAGCTGATCAAAGACTGCGAACCTTACCGTGCGCTGTGGCTGACCGCGAGCGACTGGCTGCGGTGGCAGGACGCCTGGATGAACGATCCGCTGCAGGGCGTGGACGCCGAGAGCATCGAGCGCAACGTCGCCGAGGCCTTCAAGACCATGCATAAGGCCATCAAGAACTTCGAGGGGATGCCGGCCATCATGAAGGTCGCCGAGGAGATTCGTGACGAGATCGAGGACTTCAAGCCGTACATCCCGCTGATCATGGGTCTGCGCAACCCGGGCATGCGCCACCGCCACTGGGAAAGCCTCTCCGAGCTCATCGGCATCAAGATCGTGCCTAAGGCTACGCTGACATTCGCCAAGTGTCTGGAGATGGGTCTGCAGAACTACACGGACCAAATCGCCGAAGTCGGCGAAATCGCTGGAAAAGAGTACAGCATCGAGCAGGCGCTCGACAAAATGGAAGCAGAATGGAAGGCCATGGCCCTGGAATTCATGCCGTACAAGGACACTGGGCTCTCGATCCTCAAGTTCAGTGACGAGGCGTACCAGCTGCTGGACGACCACGTGGTGATGACGCAGTCGATGGTGTTCTCGCCGTTCAAGGCGCCGTTTGAGGAGAGGATTGCCCTGTGGGAGAAGAAACTGATGCTGGTGCAGGATGTGTTTGATGAGTGGGTGGCCTGCCAGCGAGCCTGGCTCTATCTAGAGCCCATCTTCAGCAGTGATGATATCAGCAGACAGCTTCCCGTCGAGTCCAAACGCTACAACGCGATGGAGAAGACTTGGAAGAAGATCATGAAGAAGGCCTTGGACAACCATCAAGTGATGGAGCTCTGTCCCGACCAAAGACTGCTGGACAATCTGCGGGACTGCAATAATCTGCTGGAGCAGGTGAGAGTTATTTCTTTCCGTCGGATTGGAATATTATGCGCCCAGGTTTTAATAGAGTGATATAGCTGATAGCTGATGATATATAGCATCATGCAATATTACTTGTTTGCTGCCTTGTGACAATGTTTGAACATGTGTAGACCAAAAAGATATTCACTATATTTAAGCAACTCAACCGTTGTTTATGCAGTATGCAAGGCGCATCGTTAAGTTTTACCTTGTGCATGGGCGTATGGTCTTCTTGCCCTTCCTGCAGTGTTCTCTACGGGCCCACCAACCCCCAGCCCGGCCCGGCCCAGTTCCATGAACACCAAGCCCAGGCCCGGACCAGGCCCGGTCAAATTCATAATATTGAGGCCCAGACCCGGTCAGGCCCGTTCAGATTAAGCATATAATTATTTTCACAAAATTTGCAATCATTATCCTAGCATATTTACTTGCATACTATAAACGTGAAACAATGAACCAACTATGCTAACCAAAAAAAAACACAGCCACAGCAACAGTGTGTTGCTGTGTAAGTGAACTGCTGGTTAAAATATTTTTTAAGCTGACCTGAGCTTGCGCGCATTACTTCAAAATTATTAGCCCATGCCCTTCCAGAGCCCGGTGATTTCCTTAAAGTTGAGGCCCGGCCTAGGCTCGGCCCAGGCCCGGCCCATGGCCCATAGGGCCAGCCCGGCCCGTGGCGAACTCTGCCTTCCTGCATTCATGCAGGGGCGCATCCAGGGGGGCACAGGGGACACGTCCCCCCCCCCCCTCCCATTAGTCCGAGGGGCCCGGAAGACCCTTCGGCCCCTCAGCCCATATGGAAGCGGCAAAGCGACCGAAGGCCCAAAACGGCCCGGCTCACCAGGCTTAAAGGAAATAGTTCACCTTTGGCAAATTTCTCAGAACACCATTTTATTAGATTTTTAATACAATTTTGTTTTCTCTTTTCAAAAATAGTCCTAAATCGCGCCAATTCATGACAGAAGGTCGTAAATTATTAATTTGATGGTGTGCGTTATTGGTCTGCGCATGCTCCATGCAGAGCTGACTCTTTCAGACGGTACGGTATATTATAGTTTCACAATGGAAGCACAATTCTAAAGAATAGTGTTATCCAATATTCAACCAACCTTCGGTTATATGCGCCGCATTCCTTCGCCAAAAAGTCAAATATCTTCGGCTTGAGAGTCTTTTCAGCCAAGAAAACTTGCAGATAGGGATTTCTCAACACGGCCTACAAAACTGTTATTTCAATTCAAACTCCCATGTTGAAGGTGAACTATTTCCTTTAAGAGAGTCCCTGTTCGGACTTAGGGGCCCTCACTCGGCCCGAGGGAGTCCTCAGTCGGCCTGGGGGTGCCCTCGGTTGCCCTAAGGGACCCTTGTTAGGCTTACGGGGCCCACGGTCGGCCTAAGGCTCTTGGTTAGCCTGAGGGGCGCTCGGTCGGCCTGAGGGAGTCCTTGCTAGGCTTAAGAGGGCCCCGGTCGGCCTGAGGGACCCAGCTAGCCTAAGGGGGCCCTCGGCCGACCTAAGAGGGTCCTAAGTCGTCCTGAGGGGCCTAGGTTGGTCGGCCTGAGGGGCCCTCGGCCAGCACCTGGTCATGGTAATCCCTAATAGACACTGGGCGCCTTCGGGGCCCAAACTCGTCTGGGGGTCAAATGGATACTATCTCAGCCTGGTTCTGGCTCCCAGCCTGGTTCTGGAGTGTATGATCGCCACTGGGGGTCCTGTCTAACGCCTGAATAACCTGTACTGACCCCTAATCGCCACTGGGGCACCTGCCTGACCTCAGGGCTTATATTCGCCTTCTACTGTGAACGGAGACCGCTTGGGCACTGGCGGATCCAGCCATCGTTTTTGTGTGTGCGTGGGGGGGGGGGGGGGGCAAATCGGTGGGAGGCACTGGCGGATCCAGCCTCTCCGTGGGGGGGGGGCATCTTTTTGTGGCAAAAGGGTACCTTCATTTTTTCCCTCCGCGGATTTGGGCCGGTCACCTTATTTTGGTATTCGAGCTTAAGACATTCACTTTTCAAATTCTTTTCAAATTGTCTTTCAAATTCGAAAATCTGGGATAACTATTTTGAAGAGAACGTTATTTCCCTTCTTTTGACGTTTTGTATTTGCAATTTGCTTCCAAACCCTATTTTCTACGATTTTTCAAACATTTATCATTTTTTCCACCAAAAATGGCATGACATGACGTCATTAAAAGTCGTTATCTCCCAAAATACTATATTCATTTCATTGAAAGATGGTAAGAAGACTTAGATTTGATGCTGGATAAGGTACTGAAAGTTTCACGTTGATATATATCATAGTTCTCAGGTTATTGAGAAAATCCGGGAGGGGGCAGATACTTCTGATAAGGTTTGAGCTAGAAGTACCTATCTCAACCTAGGTACCTACCTACCTATAGTTTGTTTTATTTTTATTGCACAATTGCCATTGGGACCTTCATGAGAATCACACGTGAATTTTGTACTTACCGCTGTCACGCGTCCCGAAAAGTTATTTCCACAAAGGCAACGCGTAATTTTGTACAACCATTTGCGCCGAAATAGAGTGTATATTGAATTCCAATTTGATACCATATGAAGTGTTCTTTCTACTTGTAAACAAAAAACGTTTGTTCGAGCTTCAATTCCGACTGGCAGCTTTCTGGCCGCAATTTTCGCGTCCAGGTGAACTTTTTTAAGCCCTTATTTGATGGTAAGAGCTGTGTTTCCAGCATTTTCCAGTTTTGCACTGTGGATAGCTGGATTTTGACTGCTGTAAAGTCAATTTTTACGATAAACTGATAACGTTTTTTTGGAGGGGGGCAAAAGACATGTTGATTCCCCTTCCAGGCTTTTTTTTTGGGGGGGGGGGCATCAAGGGCGGATCCAGAATGGGTGGTTTGGGTCAGTTGGGGCGGGGAAAATGACCAAAAGTCTCACACAATCCTGAAAACGCATCGGATTTCGCTTGCTGGTGCATCGATAGCTGATATAAAACAAACTTACCTTAGTAAAAGTTACTTAGATTGTATATTATCTCAGGAAATGTGTCAAATTTGCGCCGATTTCAGGTGGTTTGGGGGGGCATGGCCCCGTGCCTCCCCCTCTGGATCCGCCCATGGGGGCATGGTCTGGTTGCCCCCCCCCCCCCCCCCCCCTGGATCCGCCAGTGCGCTTGTGACCCTAATTTTCGGCGACAACTTTTGAATGCATCAACTGGTATGAACACATTTCTCGCAATGGACGTCTCAGGCCCTGCGCTAATTTTTATTATAAAAGTTGGTTAGTGTCAAACGAAAATTTAGGGCGCTTTCCATTCACACGTAATGAGGGGGGCAAAAGACACGCTTTCCACGCGCTTTCCATTCACACAGTACGAAGTCGGATAGAGGCTTACGCCCGGTCGCTCTGTAGTCCCGCCCTTGACTCCGCCCACCACTTGCAACCGACCGGTCACTGATCGGGCAGCGCCGGTACAAGGTCAGCCATTGCATTTCGTTTCGTATGGAATTTTGATGGTGAACAATCCCTTGGTTAAGTTGCTTAATTATTCTTTTTAAAATCAGGGAATGTGTCAATTTGTGGCCGATTTCGGACGGTTTGGGCATGACCTCCCCCCCCCCCCCCCCCCCCTCGCCACCTGCTGGATCTGACAGTGGCCTTAAACTAGGACAAGCTACTTGATAAGCCCATGAACGCTCACAATGTTCGACTGAAGTTGTATACGTTGCTGTTTTCTGAAGTTGTCTTTGCAAACTTATGATGAATCGTTTCGCGTAAAGCGCCTCCACATTCCATAGCCTATACGTCAGTGAATTACCTCGAATGTATGTGTTTGCAATGTAATTTGTCACAAACGTGAGCAATCGGGGCAACATAAAATGTTGAGGGCCCTAAGTTTCGCGTTGCCTCTTCTTCATTGTGTTGCTGCTGGGACCTTCAAGGAGCCTTCTGCGTGCAACTAAAATTGTTAACCCGCGCACCGACGGGGTCCGCGCCAACTTCGAACCGACAGGGGGGGGGGGGATCCTGCCCTCTAATATTTAAAAAAGCATGCAATATAGCGACAAACATAAAAAACGTTAGATAACTCGAAACAAGGTATTATGAAAGTACTAAGGTCATTTGTTTAGGTCAGGTCATTATTGAGGTCACCAGAGGTTAACAAAGGTAAAACTTCGGTCATATATGGTATCCCTACCAAAAACTGTCTATATCTCGAATACAAAAAGAGCTACGCGCGAGAGAAAAAAACGTCCGAAAGAAAATTTTATTTTGTGTCACTCAGGCTCCATCAGATTTCATCTCAGGTCAATAGTAAGCTCAGGGGAGGCCATCGAACCAGAAACATTCTAAAAATCGCGGGATTTTTTTTAGGGAATAACTTTTGAGATACGCATGATAAAGTGATGCCTACAGTTTTCACCATTGTGTTTCTCCGTCGAGACGCATCGAATGATATATCGTATGACCATGACCTAGTTGGGTGATATCCTCAAATTTACCTGACCTGTGCTCAGGTCAAGGTCAGATCAGGTTCAAATTGTACATCAATCAACGCGTCTCGACGAGCCAAACACAATGTTGAGAACTCCATTACTCTACCTTGGGTCCTTGATTTGGCAAAGAGTTATTGAAGAAAAACCACACGTGACCTCGGCGTCACCTGAGTTGACCTCGTACAAACATGTGGCTTTGGTCTTTGCATACGGCACAAGAATGGTGTAGCTGGTGAAAACTGGTCTAATTTAAGCATTTACTGTGGATTTATACGTGTTTTCACTTTTATCCATTTACTTATAATTATGAGGTCACAAAATCGATCTGACCTTAGGTCACCGATATTTAAAATTCAAGATAAACTAATTGTAGGTACTTATGGCCTAATTAAGTCATGTGAGTTTGAAACCGCCCGGTCAATCCCTATGGCTTTGGCACGGCCACAAACTTTCAAAAACTTGCTTTGGAGGTGGGGTCACTTAACATGAACTGTTGACCTGACCTGAGATGACTCGAGATAACAAAATACACACAATGTGGATAATTGATGCCTGAATAGCTATATTAAGTTTGGCGGCGCTGTACACCGCCGTTTTCCCAATATTTACGAAAAATGCAGGTGGGCGGATATCCGCACCCCACGTCGGTGCGCGCATTAATACTTCACATGGTGCGAAATAGAATCAGTTGCCGAAAATTATTGTGTATCAGACTAGGTATACTTATCAGTCGATCTACGCATGGGGTCTGTTCAACTTGGGTCTGTCAGACGTGTTTTTCTCTCTCGATCATTTAGGGCCCCTGCAAAATATAAAGAGGCCTAAATCCGCCGAGGAGATACCATTTCGCGGTTTTTTTTGGGGGGGGGGGCCTTTGGCCGAGGGGGCCCCCTGGGGATGACGGCCCCCATGCCGAAGGTCTGGCTGCGCCCCTGCATTCATGTTTGTACACTTTTAACCTCATTTGTATAATTGTGTTGTGACGCTTCCATGTCGCAATTGTGTGTTTGTGACATCAAGTGTTCTGGTTCTCCGACAGGTTCAAAAGGGATTGAGCGAATACCTGGAAACCAAGAGGATGGCGTTCCCACGATTCTTCTTCCTCAGTGACGAAGAGCTACTCGAGATTTTGTCGCAGACCAAAAATCCGAAGGCAGTACAGCCCCACCTCAAGAAGTGTTTCGAGAGTATTTCTCGCCTCACTTTCGAGGTAAGTGACAGTGGAACTGTCGCATTGTTCGTGTTTTCGTGTTTCCAGCATTTAAGCATAAGTAAAACATATTGTCAGGGGCGTGGGAACTACTTTGAAGTTGGGGGGCGAACTTTTTGGCAATACTACGGCAAAAATTAAGACTGAAGAGAAGCAGCGTGTGCCGCTCTTTACCATACCCAATGCTGTGTATTTATGTCATATATTTAAGGACATGGGTATCAATGTCATATAAAGAAATGGGTCGCCTAACAAGCAAAACAAATAGAGAAAACTTATAAACATATGAAGAAGGAGCGGCACTGGTACTAGGGTCACAAAAAGCCGGAGAAGCGGTACTGGAGCTTTCACCGTGCCTGAATTCAGAACCGGCGGGTTTGACTGACTCCCGAACATGAGGTAGCTGGTGAGGTGATGTGCCGGGCTCGCACCAAGTTGACCATGGCAAAATCATGCATTTAGCATACATTTGGTACGAGTACCATACTTGGCTTCAACCTTGCTGTTATGCTATGAGTTATGCTATGCCGTGTTTTAAGGTGTTATGGTCAATGTTTCAGGTACATTTTTATGAATGTATCGTTATGCGGTCGTACTCAACCAAGTGAGCTGGCAGTCCAATGCATTTAGAACACACGCATTTTCCAGAGAAAAAGGTTTATCTACTTATATATAAGTTAGTTATTTAGTTAGTTATTTTGTTTGTTAGTTAACTGTTGCCGAATTAAGGTCCATTAACACGCGCACTGCCGGGGGTTCGCGCCAACCACGAACTGCCGGGGGGGGGGGGGCGGGGTGATTTCCGCCCCCCCCCCTAAAATCTAAGAAATACACAACGTAGCGACAGGCGGAAAACGATTGTAGATAGTTCGAGACAACCTCTATCGAAAGTGGTTAGGTAATTTTTAGGTCAGGTCAATATTAAGGTCACCAGAGGTCCTCAAAGGTCAAATTCCGGCTATATGTATATGAGTGTCCTTGATAAAACCGTCTATATCTCGATAACTAAAAGAGCTAGCAATGCGCGGAAAATAGTTAGAAAGAGAATGGATTTTTATTTTGCTGTCGTTAAGGTTCCATTAGAATTGACCTAATGTTAATAGTTAGGTCAGCAGAAGCCATTTAATTCTAAACATTCTAATAATTGCCTAATTGTTTTCAAGAAATAACTTTTGACAGACGCACGATCGAGTAAAACAGATTTCATCGTTGTGTTTCTCTCGTCGAGACGCATCGAATGATATATTGGGTGACCTAGTTAGGCCATACACAAACAAAATAGCCTCACCTGAGGTCAGGGTCAACTCTTACATCAAGTGATTCGTCTCGGCCAGCCGAATACAATGGTGAAAACTCCATTGCTCTACCTTGATTTGGTAAAGAGTTATTAAAGGAAAAACTATACGTGACCTGGGGGGTCACCCGAGTTGACCTCGTAGAGGTTAAATAACAGAAATGTTACATAGGGCTTTACATTTGGCACAAGAGTGGAGGATCTGGTGAAAATTGGTTAAATTTAGCCATTTCCTATAGATGTATACGTGTTTTTATTTCTTCCCATTGACTTATAATGGGGAGGTCACGAAATTGACCTGACCTTAGGTCACCGATATAAAAAGATATATACGAGTTGTAGTTACTTATCACCTGATGACATCCTGTGAGTTTCAAACCGTTTGGTCATTTACTTTGGCTGTGGTATGACCGCAACATTTTGGAGGTGGGGTCACTTGACTTGACCTGGTGACCTGACCTGAGATGAACCGAAGTAAAAAATTCACTCCGTTTGGGTAATGCATGCCCAAACAGCTGTGCCAAATTTCGCGGCACTACGTGCCGCCGTTAAAACTCCTGTGACAATGCCCTTGTTCTTATACAGAGTCGATTGATTATGTAAAAAGTTGGGGGTGGGGGTGCGTCCCCCCCCGCTCCAAAGTTTGGGGGGGAGTTGACCCCACTGCCCCAAGGCTCTTACGTCCCTGCATATTGCCCATCTATTTAGTGAATATCAGATCAAGCAGCGATGCTATCATCAAATGGGCATCAGCACTTTAACCGAGCTTCCCTTCAAAAGGATACCTTGATCGCGGAAGCTTCATCTCGTGTTGCATTGTTGCAGGAGGATCTGCAGATCACGGCGATGTGCTCGGCAGACGGAGAGACCGTGCCTTTCCATGAGCCGATGTATCCGCGCGGCAATGTTGAAGACTGGCTGCTCATGGTAATGTCCTCTTATGCGGTTTCCTTCTGTATATGGGCGGATCCAGAGGGGGCCATGCCCCCCCCCCCCCCCCCCCAACCACCTGAAATTAGCGCAAATTTAACACATTTCCTGGCATAATATAAAATCTAAGCAACTTTTACTAAGGAAAGTTTGTTTAAAATCAGTTATCGATGCACAAGCAAGCGAAATCCGATGAGTTTTCAGAATTGTGTGAGATTTCCCCCCCCAAACTGACCCAAACCACCCATTCTGGATCCGCCCTTGCTTCCGCGTAACTTTTTACTAATTTTGCGTGTGAAATGCTGAGATTTGAGGATTTTATTTGATTTGAGGATCTTCGGCTTCATGACGGTGTATGGAGTCATCTGCAATGGCGATAATTTAACTTCACACCTACAACAGTTTCCAGGTGGGTTCTCATCGACGTTATGGATAACGTCACCGATTTAAGTCACCGTAGTTATCGGAAACGTCATGCTTCGACATATCTACACACTTAGTTGGTTGAATGAGCTCCATCATGTATTTTCATACAAGTTACACCACAGCTGTTTGATGAGAAAGCAGCACATGTTCGGCACTGACGACTGCCTGGGTGTGCTGTAGGTGGAGTCGACCATGCGGGCGTCGCTGCGCGCCCAGTTGTCGCAGGCTCTGGAGGCGTACTCAGAGTTGCACCGTCTCGAATGGGTGCTCACCTGGGCCGGCCAGCTGGTGATCGCCGGCTGTCAGAGTGTCTGGTCGGCCAACATCGACCGGGCCATCGCTGCCGGTACCCTGAAGGACGGGTAACTGGAAACCACCCGCAGATGGCGGACGCAAACAGGCCGATATGGCATCCAAGGCAGGGCTGGCTGAGATTGAAGAGACGGTGTATGTTGGCACTGACATCATTGTGATCTTTTCTCGACCCATTTTAATGTCTTAAAGGGAAGTATTCACCTTTTCCTACAAAGATGGAGATATTACTTGAAATCGACAGACGAGACCAAAATATTTGGTAAATTGATCACATTGTACATATAAACATTCCTACCGAAAAATATTTAAAGTTAAAATTGATCCGCTACAAACATTACAACTGGTGTACAATATATGTATATATAAAGTATCGAAATGTCCCAGTTCAATAATTCCATCTTTGTGTTAATTAAGGCGAATTCACTGTCCAAGCTAAAATTAGCCTGCCTACGCATTGTTATTTATCATGAAGATATGTAATGTTTCCTGCACTCTATCTGTTGCGAATATTTACCAAACTTGTATGAACAAGCAACAAACATTTGCAAAAATGCATTGAAATCGGCAGTTTAATTTGGGCCCGGACGGCGACCGTTCGGTAGTGTTCTCGACTAATACAAAATGGATGTTTTCCAGACTGGTTATTGATTCACATTTTTGGAAGGATTCAATCACGATTCATTTTGGAATATGAATGATTCAGTCACCGTTTCAGTCATGGATAACCATTTTGAGAAATGATTCTTTCCGATTCAAAGAATCAAAGCATTTTTTTATCAAATCACGTTTGACTCACCATTGAAATAGCGTTGCACAGTCTTTTTTATTCAATCAGCCTTGTTTATATGCGGGATTTGATTCAATCATGATTCATGAATAAACAATCCGGTGGTGAATCGATTCTTCTTCGATTCAAGGGATTTTGATTGAACGATTCCAATCGATTCAATCAGAGTCGAATCAATAACCAGTCTGATGTTTTCCCCATTAATCCGCGAGTCACTGGGTTTTTTTTTAGCCTCCCCGTTAGGATTATTAGGAATACTTCAACAACTAATGCAGATATCAACGCCAAACTTTCAGTACCTTTCTGATCATAATTTGTACACCTTTTGTGCAAAAATGAAGCAATTTCGTTTGCAAAAATTTCAAGATATAGTGCATTTAGTGACGTCACTATACACGATTTTGACACAAAAATCAGCTAAACTTTGCCATGCCGTACAAATGCCACATTTGAAGCAAAATGCAATCGAAAAACGCTAAAAGGTAGAAAATTGCAAGGGCTACAAACCAGCTATCCCTAAATTTCGAACATTTTGGTTTTTGACCCCAAAAATTTCTAAAAAATATATAAATGCCCACAAAATCCCATTTTTCAAAGATATTAAAAATCGGAACATATGTCAGATAACGACATATAGGCAACTACCATACCAAATTTCAAAATGATATCATCTTTTTTGACTGACATGGCATATAAAGTATGGGTAAATCATGACGTCATATTTTGAAATTGCGTTTTTTGGCTTTTATTGACCAGATACAGACAAATAAATGCCAGCACTGTATTTTTTAGATAAAACTGATATAGAAACATGCTTTTTTCATTTCGGTTTAACAATTTCAAATTTTGACCTGCAGTGACCTGAACTTGACCTGAACTTGACTAACTTCACGTAAATGAAGTCAGGTGGTAAAATGACTACCTCTATCGAATTATACGCGTAAAAGCATCCATAAAACATGTGCTGCATGACTTTTGTAGATATTTTGTGTGTAGTGACCTTTTGTGACCTGACCTTGACCTTGATCTTTTCCAACAATCTCACTTTAGCTCATGTGGGATATGTATCATACCTTTGACAGCACTTTGGGTGAGTATAGGCGCAATTGAAGGCCATGGATGGCAAGTATTGTCCATAAACTCAAATACCTCGATTTTGGCGTTTGACTTGACCGTGACCTGACATGTGACCTTAATTCGACATTTTTAAGTGTGCGTTAGGTTTATCTCATTGAGCGCCTTCGAATGCCGCCTTGCGCGTCTCGCTGCGATCATTGGTCCCCCCCCCCCCCCCCCCTCCCCAGTGAGTCGTGTTACACAATATACCCCAGTGACTGCCGGGTTAATTTTAAATATACAGGTATGCAATGCATTACAATGCATACATGAAACATTTATCTGAACCGTTTTCCCATAATCAATCAATAAACATTTCAGAAAACCGTGATGCATTCGGCGGATTAACTTGGCCCCCTACGGTTTTAGTGTACGTGATTTGTTGAGAGGTAATTCAACGAGAGGTATTCAACGTTGAACAGATTGAAACCAAAGCGCCAGATATGTCGCACTTCCAATAGTGGAGGGAAAACACCCGATCATGAACTACGAAATAATATATGTACTTGTTTTAAATTTCCCAAAATGTAATTTTCGAAATATAAAAATTTGTTATTTCACTTATAAATTGAGACGCGATCAATCAATTAAATTGAGACATGTTGACCATACATGTTGTATAACATAATGCAGAAAAATAAATTAAAAGGTGAATATTTCCCTTTAAACAATTTATAAAAAAACTCAGAAAGCAAAATAGTGTTAAATATATGGTGTAGATACCAACAAAGAACGATAGCTAACCACTGTAACCATGATGATCAACGATCGATGTTGCCAGTGTGACTACATAAACTGTTGGTTGGCCTGTGTCCTTCAGTTACGAGCTGCAGCTGGACCAGCTGGACGACCTGCGGAACCTGATTCGCACCGATCTAACGGCGCTGCAGCGCAACATCCTGTCGGCCCTCATCGTCATCGAGGTGCACGCCCGTGACGTCGTCCAGGAGATGGTGGCTGACGGCGTCACCGACGTCAACAACTTTTCCTGGATCGGACAGCTCAGGTATGAACATATCCAGTGGACGGTTACGATTAGAAGCTTGTTGTATGCTGTTTTTGTATTGTTTCCCATGCTGTTTTTACTGATTGAGTTAGTATTCATCCAGTTGATGTCAATGGGTGAACAAATGACCAGGTGGGTCTAGTGCAATATTCTTGCTCCATAATTTTGAGGGAGCGTATTAATTATTTATAATAGTTAAACGATACATTGAGAAACGTTATTTATAGATTAGGTACCATGTTTGTTAGGTACTGATCAGATAAAATTTGAAATGTTCTCCAATAGTGACGGTGGGCCACACATCTTGGAAACCGTTACAGGTATTGACGCTGCATACATCATCGCTTGCCTCACTCCATCCCTTGCAGGTACTACTGGATCGAGGAGAACCTGCGACTGAAGCACGTGAACGCCGAGTTCGGGTACGGCTTCGAGTACCTGGGCAACACGGGACGCCTGGTGATCACCCCACTGACGGATCGCTGCTACTTGACGTTAACGGGCGCACTGCACCTGCAGTTCGGGGGAGCCCCGGCAGGACCCGCCGGCACCGGCAAGACGGAAACCACCAAGGACTTGGGAAAGGCCATGGCCGTTCAGTGCGTCGTCTTCAACTGTTCCGATCAGCTCGACTTCATGGCCATGGGGAAGTTCTTCAAGGGCCTGGCGGCCGCCGGTGCCTGGGCCTGCTTCGACGAGTTCAACCGGATCGACATCGAAGTGCTGTCGGTGGTGGCGCAGCAGATCAGCTGCATCCAAAAGGCGTTGGCTGCCAAGCTGGACCGCTTCATGTTTGAGGGAGTCGAGCTGCAGCTGAAGCAGACTTGTTCCGTGTTCATCACGATGAATCCCGGCTATGCCGGACGCACAGAGCTTCCAGATAACCTAAGTGCGCTGTTCCGACCCGTTGCGATGATGGTGCCCAACTACACACTCATCGCTGAGATATCACTATTTTCGTTCGGCTTCAGCAACGCACGCGCGCTCGCCAACAAGATCACTAGCACGTTCAAGCTGAGCTCAGAGCAGCTGAGCACTCAAGATCACTACGACTTCGGCATGCGTGCCGTGAAGACGGTCATCGCCGCTGCCGGCAACCTGAAGCGCCAGAACCCGACGATGGGCGAGGAGCTGATCGTTCTACGTGCACTCAAGGACGTTAACGTGCCCAAGTTCCTCCAGGAGGATCTTACGCTGTTCACAGGCATCATCAGTGACCTCTTCCCGCGAGTTCAAGAGGAAGAGATCAAATACGACGATCTGGAGGCGTCGCTTGTACGCGAGTGCAAGCGGAAGAACCTACAACCGGTGCCCACCTTTATCAGCAAGTGCATCCAGCTGTTCGAGACGACGATGGTGCGCCACGGCCTGATGTTGGTCGGTCCGACGGGCTCTGGCAAGACACGTTGCTGCCAGGTGCTGCAAGCGGCCATCAGTCGCATCAAAGGCAAGACCGGCCCCGATGGCAAACCGTTCACGCCCGTGCTCGTGGACGTGTTAAACCCCAAGTCGATCACGATGGGCCAGCTGTACGGCGAGTTCGATGAGATGACGCATGAGTGGACCGACGGCATTCTGTCAACACTGATTCGCGTCGGCTGCGCTGCCGAGAGCTCCGACAAAAAGTGGTACATGTTCGACGGACCGGTGGACGCCGTCTGGATCGAGAACATGAACACCGTGCTGGACGACAACAAGAAGCTGTGTCTGAGTAGCGGCGAGATCATCAAGCTGGACGCCACGCAGACGATGATGTTTGAGGTGGGTGACCTGGCGCAGGCGTCGCCGGCCACTGTCAGCCGCTGCGGCATGGTGTATCTCGAGCCCAGTGGACTCGGCCTCAAGGCGCTCGTCGAGTCCTGGCTTAGTACGCTGCCTGAGCCGATGAAGCCGCACTGGGTCACGCTGCGCGCGCTCTGCGACTCGTGGCTGGAGCCGGCCATCGTGCACATGCGCGACCACACCAAGGAGATCGTGCCAACGGTGGACTCGAACTTGTGTGTCACGCTGCTGCGCCTGATGTCGGCCCACTGTGCCGTGCTCGGCAAGCGGCACTACTCGGTGGAGAGACTGCAACGCGTGCCGGCCCTGGTCATGCCTTGGTTCATGTTCTCGCTCGTGTGGAGCGTGTGCGGCTCGTGCGACAACGCCGGCCGCCGTGTCATGGACCGCTGGGTGCGCGACAAGATGGCCGTTGACGGCCACGAGTTGCTCTTCCCCGAGGAGGGACTTGTATACGACTACCGGCTGCTGGACGGCGGGCTCTTTAACTCCGAAGTCGAGGAGGCGGATATCGAGCCGCCGCGCTGGCAGAACTGGCTGGAGGACGGCATCCAGCTGTCTCTCACCACGGCCACCCAGTTCACCGACATCCTCATCCCGACCATGGACATCGTGCGAAACGCTCAGCTGATTGGCATGTACCTGGCCAACGCCATGCCGGTGCTCTGCGTCGGCGGCACGGGCACCTCCAAGACGGCCACAGTCAGCGAGAAGCTGATGACCGGCATGCCGCCCACCTTTCTCAGCGAGTTCATCACATTCTCGGCGCGCACCTCCGCCAACCAGACGCAGGACCTGATCGACTCGAAGCTGGACCGGCGCCGTAAGGGGCAGTTCGGGCCGCCGGCCGGCAAGAACCTGGTGTTCTTCATAGATGACCTGAACATGCCGGCGCTGGAGACGTACGGAGCGCAGCCGCCGCTCGAGCTGCTCAGACAGTGGGCCGACTTCGGCGGATGGTGAGTCGCTCGTATGCTGGAGACTTAATGCCAAATTTAGCGGATGATGAGTTGTTGGTTAGTTCGGGGAGATGAAGGATATGCTATGTAATGGTCAACATTGACTAATGTTCAAATACCCTAAAAGAATGTTTCTCATCCATAGTTAAACGTGTAATTTTACAACACGGCTCAAATTGTGAGCTGTATCCAGGATTGTATTATTGCAAGACTCGTTTGGGATCAATTGTATGTTAACTTTGGTTTGAGCACCAACCAGAAATGAATATTTCCGTAATTCCTGACTATGGCCGATACCGCGTGACGTGATACATGTTGTGTTTGGCTGTGTCAATCAACATCTGTATCTGTCTATTGCTGGCTCTGTTGCGACCCGATCACTCATCACGCACTCTGTCGCCCAGGTATGACCGTAAGCAGATCGGCGACTTCCGTACACTGGTGGATGTGACATTCATCGCCGCCATGGGCCCGCCGGGCGGCGGACGCAACACGGTGTCGGCCCGACTGCTGAGACACTTCTGCACCATCTCTTTCCCAGAGGTCAGCACTCAGCAGTACCGGCATCGCACCGGAGGTCACCGGTTCAGCCCGTCTCTGAGATTGGCAGGGCGCAGCTGTCAGTGAACTTTATTAAATCGGTTAAAATATATATATATATATATATATATATATATATATATATATATATATATATATATATATATATATATATATATATATATATATATATATATATATATATATATATATATATATATATATATATATATATATATATATATATATATATATATATATATATATATATATATATATATATATATATATATATATATATATATATATATATATATATATATATATATATATATATATATATATATATATATATATATATATATATATATATATATATATATATATATATATATATATATATATATATATATATATATATATATATATATATATATATATATATATATATATATATATATATATATATATATATATATATATATATATATATATATATATATATATATATATATATATATATATATATATATATATATATATATATATATATATATATATATATATATATATATATATATATATATATATATATATATATATATATATATATATATATATATATATATATATATATATATATATATATATATGTATGTATATATATATATATATATATATATATATATATATATATATATATATATATATATATATATATATATATATATATATATATATATATATATATATATATATATATACATATACATATACATATACATATACATATACATATACGTATACGTATACGTATACGTATACGTATACGTATACGTATACGTATACGTATACGTATACGTATACGTATACGTATACGTATACGTATATATACCTACATATACGTATATATATATATATATATATATATATATATATATATATATATATATATATATATATATATATCAGCCCAAGGGCACCAATGCAGCCACTCAATGAGATTCTTCGACCGCAAAGATAGAAGGATTTTTGCCGCAGTGGCACAAAAATGTGATATTTTCGACTTTTTAATCACAAAATTATAACAGGTTGGGTGCCGTTGCTTACCAGTTTCAAATACGTTTCATGTATTTCCAGCCATGAACCACATTATAAATTTAAAAAATGGCGGGCCCTATGGGTTCGTTTGCGACAAAAAAAAACGATAGTCAACTAACATCGTGACATCGAGGATTTATCAGGACGCACGTATGTAATATGCGCCGTGAAGCGGCGCGTTTTTTGTCTCTTAGTTTCGCACTATTTCGCATAAAATAGGTGGGTTTTCAGCAATTTGATGGGGGCACTAGGGCATTGGTACCCCGCCTCCCTATCCCCCTGGATTCAAGGGGGCACGGTGCTCGGTGCCCCCCCCCCCCCCTGTTCCACCGCCCATGGAAGCGGATCCCGACTCCCGATGGCCTTCAGGGCCCGTCGAGTTCGATACGTTGTTGCCTCTGGTATAAAGGCACGTTGGCGCCCCGGCATAGCCCAAGGGACGGGAGGCATGAAGATATATTTTTTTTTTTATATAATTTAGCAATTCTAATTTAGCATCATTTCGCGAGAAACAAACATTTCCAGCGACCAATGCTTGTGATTTCATGGCGGCACCAGGTCATTATTCCCTCATCCTGTATTAAAGGAGGTACGGTGCCCGGTGCCTCCCATCGCCACACAGTGCCGCCGACGGCGCCGGTGTGCCCCTGGTACACCGGCGCCGTCGTGGGCCTGGTACGCCGGCGCGGTAGTGGCATTGGTACACCGGCGTGGTGGTACCCCTGGTACACCGGCGTGGTGGTGCCGCTGGTGCACCGGCACAGTGGTGCCCCTGGTGCTCCGCGTGGTGGTGCCCCTGGTACACTAGCGCCGTGGCGCCCTTGGTTCAAAGAAAACTGAATGATGTGCACCGCGGAGCGGGGCAGCATTTTTTGCTTTACTTTGGATTTTTTGCTTAATTTTTGCCTTATTTTGTCTTGATTTTGGAGTTTTGGTGGTGCCACTGTTTTGTTTGTGTTTTGTTGGAGTTTTGGTGGTGGTGGTGCCCCTGGTGCCCCGGCGCGGTGGTGCTCCTTCACGTCCCAAACGGGGGGGGGGGGGGGGGGTTCATGACCCCCGTCACCCCCCCCCCCCCTCCCCTGGATCCGCCACTGTAGCACCCCCATCCAACCTACCCTGTTTGAGATCAGTGCCGACTCATGTGGGTGACTACCACTGCGCATGGTGCGTGCCACGTGAGGGGTGTTGAAAAGTGTTTCCTCGCAAAAACTCCACAACGCCTCAGCCGATTGTGTTCAAATTTGATGTGTGGTTCGGGACCCTTCAGCCGCCGCTTTCCCGCAAGTCAGGGGTGGGGTGCCTCTGCATGTACGCACGTGTTCACCCCTATTCTATATCTTAGGAACGGCTGAGCCGATTGTGTTCAAACTTGGCGTGTGGTTCGGGACCTCTCAGCCGCCCCTTTCCCACGGCACAAGTCAGGGATGAGATGTCTCTGCACGTGCGCACGTGCGCACCCTTTGTTGTATCTCAGAAACTACTTGCCCGATCGAGTCGAAATTCACCATAGATTTCCTTCACGCTCGCTCGTGCATCGCCAACTACGGCGCCTTACTGGTTACATGGCTACCTGTAATAGCATGGATACTACTCGTTGCAGCAAAATGTCACCTTTCCCAGGCGGCCCTCCCTGATACAAATTCATAATTTCCTTTCATCTGCATATATCCCTTCCCCTCTCCCTCGCAGGTGGAGGATGACAGCAAGTGTCACATCTACGGCTCGATCCTGAACGTGTGGTTGAAGCAGCTGCCCAAGCTGGCCGACTGCGGTGCCGACATCGTTGCCTCCAGCGTGCATATGTACGCCCAGCTGACGGCGCAGCTGCTGCCCACGCCGGCCAAGTCTCACTACACCTTCAACCTGCGCGACCTCAGCAAGGTGTTTCAAGGCATCTGGATGGCGGCCGCCAGCAAGATTGAGGACCTGCCCACCATGCTGCGACTCTGGTGAGTGGACTGGTGCACTGGTCTGGTGGTCGGCTGACTGATAAGTGTGTCGGTAGACTGATAGGTGTGTCGGTAGACTGATAAGTGTGTCGGTAGACTGATAGGTGTGTCGGTAGACTGATAGGTGTGTCGGTAGACTGATAGGTGAGTCGGTAGACTGATAGGTGAGTCGGTAGACTGATAGGTGTGTCAGTAGACTGATAGGTGTCTCGGTAGACTGATAGGTGTGTCGGTAGACTGATAGGTATGTCGGCTGACTAATAGGTGTGTCGGTAGACTGATAGGTGTGTCGGTAGACTGATAGGTATGTCGGTAGACTAATAGGTGTGTCGGTAGACTGATAGGTGTGTCGGTAGACTGATAGGTATGTCGGCTGACTAATAGGTGTGTCGGCTGACTAATAGGTGTGTCGGTAGAATGATAGGTGTGTCGGCTGATAGGTGTGTCGGTAGAATGATAGGTGTGTCGGTAGACTGATAGGTGTGTCGGTAGACTGATAGGTATGTCGGTAGACTGATAGGTGTGTCGGTAGACTGATAGGTGTGTCGGTAGACTGATAGGTGTGTCGGTAGACAGATAGGTGTGTCGGTAGACTGATAAGTGTGTCGGTAGACTGATAGGTGTGTCGGCTGATAGGTGTGTCGGTAGACTGATAGGTGTGTCGGTAGACTGATAGGTATGTCGGCTGACTAATAGGTGTGTCGGCTGACTAATAGGTGTGTCGGTAGAATGATAGGTGTGTCGGCTGATAGGTGTGTCGGTAGACTGATAAGTGTGTCGGTAGGCTGATAGGTGAGTCGGTAGACTGATAGGTGAGTCGGTAGACTGATAGGTGTGTCAGTAGACTGATAGGTGTCTCGGTAGACTGATAGGTGTGTCGGTAGACTGATAGGTATGTCGGCTGACTAATAGGTGTGTCGGTAGACTGATAGGTGTGTCGGTAGACTGATAGATATGTCGGCTGACTAATAGGTGTGTCGGCTGACTAATAGGTGTGTCGGTAGAATGATAGGTGTGTCGGCTGATAGGTGTGTCAGTAGAATGATAGGTGTGTCGGTAGACTGATAGGTGTGTCGGTAGACTGATAGGTATGTCGGTAGACTGATAGGTGTGTCGGTAGACTGATAGGTGTGTCGGTAGACTGATAGGTGTGTCGGTAGACAGATAGGTGTGTCGGTAGACTGATAGGTGTGTCGGCTGATAGGTGTGTCGGTAGACTGATAGGTGTGTCGGTAGACTGATAGGTGTGTCGGCTGATAGGTGTGTCGGTAGACTGATAGGTGTGTCGGTAGATTGATAGGTGTGTCGGTAGACTGATAGGTGTCTCGGTAGACTGATAGGTGTGTCGGCTGATAGGTGTGTCGGTAGACTGATAGGTGTGTCGGTAAATTGATAGGTGTGTCGGTAGACTGATAGGTGTGTCGGTAGACTGATAGGTGTGTGAGTAGACTGATAGGTGTGTCGGTAGACTGATAGGTGTGTCGGTAGACTGATAGGTGTGTCGGTAGACTGATAGGTGTGTCGGTAGACTGATAGGTGTGTCGGTAGACTGATAGGTGTGTCGGTAGGCTGATAGGTGTGTCAGTAGACTGATAGGTGTGTCGGCTGATAGGTGTGTCGGTAGACTGATAGGTGTGTCGGTAGACTGATAGGTGTGTCGGCTGATAGGTGTGTCGGTAGACTGATAGGTGTGTCGGTAGACTGATAGGTGTGTCGGTAGACTGATAGGTGAGTCGGCTGACTGATAGGTGTGTGGGTCGGCTGATAGGTGTGTCAGTAGACTGATAGGTGTGTCGGTAGACTGATAGGTGAGTCGGTAGACTGATAGGTGTGTCGGTAGACTGATAGGTGTGTCGGCTGACTGATAGGTGTGTGGGTCGGCTGATAGGTGTGTCAGTAGACTGATAGGTGTGTCGGTAGACTGATAAGTGAGTCGGTAGACTGATAGGTGTGTAGGTAGACTGATAGGTGTGTCGGCTGACTGATAGGTGTGTGGGTCGGCTGATAGGTGTGTCGGTAGACTGATAGGTGTGTCGGTAGACTGATAGGTGAGTGGGTCGGCTGATAGGTGTGTCGGTAGAATGATAGGTGTGTCAGTAGACTGATAGGTGTGTCGGCTGATAGGTAAAACGGTAGACTGATAGGTGTGTCGGTAGACTGATAGGTGTGTGGGCTGATAGGTGTGTCGGTAGACTGATAGGTGTGTCGGTAGACTGATAGGTGAGTCGGTAGACTGATAAGTGTGTCGGTAGACTGATAGGTGTGTCGGCTGATAGGTGTGTCGGTAGACTGATAGGTGTGTCAGTAGACTGATAGGTGTGTCGGTAGACTGATAGGTGTGTCGGTAGACTGATAGGTGTGTCGGTAGACTGATAGGTGTGTCAGTAGACTGATAGGTGTGTCGGCTGATAGGTGTGTCGGTAGACTGATAGGTGTGCCGGTAGACTGATAGGTGTGTCGGCTGATAGGTGTGTCGGTAGACTGATAGGTGTGTCGGTAGACTGATAGGTGTGTCGGTAGACTGATAGGTGTGTCAGTAGACTGATAGGTGTGTCGGTAGACTACTGATAGGTGTGTCGGCTGATAGGTGTGTCGGTAGACTGATAGGTGTGTCGGTAGACTGATAGGTGTGTCGGTAGACTGATAGGTGTGTCGGTAGACTGATAGGTGTGTCAGTAGACTGATAGGTGTGTCGGCTGATAGGTGTGTCGGTAGACTGATAGGTGTGTCGGTAGACTGATAGGTGTGTCGGCTGATAGGTGTGTCGGTAGACTGATAGGTGTGTCGGTAGACTGATAGGTGTGTCGGTAGACTGATAGGTGTGTCGGTAGACTGATAGGTGAGTCGGTAGACTGATAAGTGTGTCGGTAGAATGATAGGTGTGTCGGCTGATAGGTGTGTCGGTAGAATGATAGGTGTGTCGGTAGACTGATAGGTGTGTCGGTAGACTGATAGGTATGTCGGTAGACTGATAGGTGTGTCGGTAGACTGATAGGTGTGTCGGTAGACTGATAGGTGTGTTGGTAGACTGATAGGTGTGTCGGTAGACTGATAGGTGTGTCGGTAGACTGATAGGTGTGTCGGTAGACTGGTAGGTGTGTCGGTAGACTGATAGGTGTGTTGGTAGACTGATAGGTGTGTCGGTAGACTGATAGGTGTGTCGGTAGACTGATAGGTGTGTCGGCTGATAGGTGTGTCGGTAGACTGATAGGTGTGTCGGTAGAATGATAGGTGTGTCGGTAGACTGATAGGTGTGTCGGTAGACTGATAGGTGTGTCGGTAGAATGATAGGTGTGTCGGTAGACTGATAGGTGTGTAGAATGATAGGTGTGTCGGTAGACTGAAAGGTGTGTTGGTAAACTGATAGGTGTGTCGGCTGATAGGTGTGTCGGTAGACTGATCGGTGTGTCGGTAGACTGATAGGTGTGTCGGTAGACTGATAGGTGTGTCGGTAGACTGATAGGTGTGTCGGTAGTCTGATAGGTGTGTAGAATGATAGGTGAGTCAGTAGACTGATAGGTGTGTAGAATGATAGGTGTGTCGGTAGACTGAAAGGTGTGTCGGTAGACTGATAGGTGTGTAGAATGATAGGTGAGTCAGTAGACTGATAGGTGTGTAGAATGATAGGTGAGTCGGTAGACTGATAGGTGTGACAGTAAACTGATAGGTGTGTGGGTCGGCTGATAGGTGTGTCGGTAGACTGATAGGTGTGACGGTAAACTGATAGGTGTGTCGGTAGACTGATAGGTATGTCGGTAGACTGATAGGTGTGTAGAATGATAGGTGTGTCGGTAGACTGATAGGTGTGTCGGCTGATAGGTGTGTCGGTAGACTGATAGGTGTGTCGGTAGACTGATAGGTGTGTTGGTAGACTGATAGGTGTGTCGGTAGACTGATAGGTGTGTCGGTAGACTGATAGGTGTGTCGGTAGACTGATAGGTGTGTCGCCTGATAGGTGTGTCGGTATACTGATAGGTGTGTCGGTAGACTGATAGGTGTGTCGGTAGACTGATAGGTGTGTCGGTAGACTGATAGGTGTGTCGGTATACTGATAGGTATGTCGGTAGACTGATAGGTGTGTAGAATGATAGGTGTGTCGGTAGACTGATAGGTGTGTCGGTAGACTGATAGGTGAGTCGGTAGACTGATAAGTGTGTCGGTAGAATGATAGGTGTGTCGGCTGATAGGTGTGTCGGTAGAATGATAGGTGTGTCGGTAGACTGATAGGTGTGTCGGTAGACTGATAGGTATGTCGGTAGACTGATAGGTGTGTCGGTAGACTGATAGGTGTGTCGGTAGACTGATAGGTGTGTCGGTAGACTGATAGGTGTGTCGGTAGACTGATAGGTGTGTCGGTAGACTGATAGGTGTGTCGGTAGACTGATAGGTGTGTCGGTAGACTGATAGGTGTGTAGAATGATAGGTGTGTCGGTAGACTGATAGGTGTGTCGGTAGACTGATAGGTGTGTAGAATGATAGGTGTGTCGGTAGACTGATAGGTGTGGCGGTAGACTGATAGGTGTAGTAACTCCGTAGTAGAAGTACTCCGTAGCAGATTGTTGTTCCACGTGCCGCATGCCAGAGTGAACACGGTCAAGTCCAGTATGTTTGTAAGAATCCCTCGCCACTGCAACACGTTCCTAAACTCTACAAGGACCTTAGATATCTGGCATACAGGGATTGGTAATTTTAGGTAACATGTCATCGTATACTCCACTACAATACTCTGGTCAGTGTAATCACAGTGCTTTTATATCTCATAGGTCATGTCTTTTAGGTAGGCCGTGGGTATTTTTGAGTTGTCAGTCTAGTCATGTACTCATTTAATATATCATGTCTTTGTCTTGTATCGCATTTTATATCACAGGTTGTATGGTGTCTTTTATAATTTTAGGAAACATGTCATCGTTTACTCCAGTACAATACTCTTAGTCAGTGTAGTCATAGTGTTTTATATCTCATAGGTCATGTCTTTTAGGTAGGCCGCATGTATTTTTGTGTTCAGTCTAGTCATGTACCCACTTAATATCTCATGTCTTTTTTTTATATCGCATTTTATATCACATGTTGTATGGTGTCTTTTAGGTTGGTATGTTTGTGTTTTAGCGTGTGTTTCGCGTCGTTTGTGACTTCATCTATAAGTGGGTTTGATTGGCCCGTTGATGATTGAAATAAACTAAACTAAACTAGGTGTGTCGGTAGACTGATAGGTGTGTCGGTAGACTGATAGGTGTGTTGGTAGACTGATAGGTGTGTCGGTAGACTGATAGGTGTGTCGGTAGACTGATAGGTGTGTCGGTAGACTGATAGGTGTGTCGGTAGACTGATAGGTGTGTCGGTAGACTGATAGGTGTGTCGGCTGATAGGTGTGTCGGTAGACTGATAGGTGTGTCGGTAGACTGATAGGTGTGTCGGTAGACTGATAGGTGTGTAGAATGATAGGTGTGTCGGTAGACTGATAGGTGTGTCGGTAGATAGGTGTGTCGGTAGACTGATAGGTGTGTCGGTAGACTGATAGGTGTGTCGGTATACTGATAGGTGATTCGGTAGACTGATAGGTGTGTCGGTAGACTGATAGGTGTGTCGGTAGACTGATAGGTGTGTCGGTAGGCTGATAGGTGTGTCGGTAGACTGATAGGTGTGTCGGTAGACTGATAGGTGTGTCGGTAGACTGATAGGTGTGTCGGTAGGTTGATAAGTGTGTCGGTAGACTGATAGGTGTGTCAGTAGACTGATAGGTGTGTCGGTAGATTGATAGGTGTGTCAGTAGACTGATAGGTGTGTCGGTAGACTGATAGGTGTGTCGGTAGACTGATAGGTGTGTCAGTAGACTGATAGGTGTGTCGGTAGACTGATAGGTGTGTCGGTAGACTGATAGGTGAGTCGGTAGACTGATAGGTGTGTCGGTAGACTGATAGGTGTGTCGGTAGACTGATAGGTGTGTAGAATGATAGGTGAGTCGGTAGACTGATAGGTGTGTCGGTAGACTGATAGGTGTGTCGGTATACTGATAGGTGATTCGGTAGACTGATAGGTGTGTCGGTAGGCTGATAGGTGTGTCGGTAGACTGATAGGTGTGTCGGTAGACTGATAGGTGTGTAGAATGATAGGTGAGTCGGTAGACTGATAGGTGTGTCGGTAGACTGATAGGTGTGTCGGTAGACTGATAGGTGTCGGTAGACTGATAGGTGTGTCGGTAGATTGATAGGTGTGTCAGTAGACTGATAGGTGTGTCGGTAGACTGATAGGTGTGTCGGTAGACTGATAGGTGTGTCAGTAGACTGATAGGTGTGTCGGTAGACTGATAGGTGTGTCGGTAGACTGATAGGTGTGTAGAATGATAGGTGAGTCGGTAGACTGATAGGTGTGTCGGTAGACTGATAGGTGTGTCGGTATACTGATAGGTGATTCGGTAGACTGATAGGTGTGTCGGTAGGCTGATAGGTGTGTCGGTAGACTGATAGGTGTGTCGGTATACTGATAGGTGATTCGGTAGACTGATAGGTGTGTCGGTAGGCTGATAGGTGTGTTGATAGACTGATAGGTGTGTCGGTAGACTGATAGGTGTGTCGGTAGACTGATAGGTGTGTAGAATGATAGGTGAGTCGGTAGACTGATAGGTGTGTCGGTAGACTGATAGGTGTGTCGGTAGACTGATAGGTGTATCGGTAGACTGATAGGTGTGTCGGTAGACTGATAGGTGTGTGGGTAGACTGATAGGTGTGTCGGTAGACTGATAGGTGTGTCGGTAGACTGAAAGGTGTGTCGGCTGATAGGTGTATGGGTAGACTATCAGTGTTTCAGTAGACTGATAGGTGTGTCGACTGATAGGTGTGTCGGTAGACTGATAGGTGTGTCGGTAGACTGATAGGTGTCTCGGTAGACTGATAGGTGTGTCGGTAAATTGATAGGTGTGTCGGTAGACTGATAGGTGTGTCGGTAGACTGATAGGTGTGTCGGTAGACTGATAGGTGTCTCGGTAGACTGATAGGTGTGTCGGTAGACTGATAGGTGTGTCGGTAGACTGATAGGTGTGTCGGTAGACTGATAGGTGTGTCGGTAGACTGATAGGTGTGTCGGTAGACTGATAGGTGTGTCGGTAGACTGATAGGTGAGTCGGTAGACTGATAGGTGTGTCGGTATACTGATAGGTGTGTCGGTAGAATGATAGGTGAGTCGGTAGACTGATAGGTGTGTCGGTAGACTGATAGGTGTGTCGGTAGACTGATAGGTGTGTCGGTAGAATGATAGGTGAGTCGGTAGACTGATAGGTGTGTCGGTAGACTGATAGGTGTGTCGGTAGACTGATAGGTGTGTCGGTAGACTGATAGGTGTGTCGGTAGAATGATAAGTGAGTCGGTAGACTGATAGGTGTGTCGGTAGACTGATAGGTGTGTCGGTAGACTGATAGGTGTGTCGGTAGACTGATAGGTGTGTCGGTAGACTGATAGGTGTGTCGGTAGACTGATAGGTGTGTCGGTAGACTGATAGGTGTGTCGGTAGACTGATAGGTGTGTCGGTAGACTGATAGGTGTGTTGGTAGACTGATAGGTGTGTCGGTAGACTGATAGGTGTGTCGGCAGACTGATAGGTGTGTGGGTAGACCGATAGGTGTGTCGGTAGACTGATAGGTGTGTCGGCTGATAGGTGTGTCGGTAGCCTGATAGGTGTGCCGGTAGACTGATAGGTGTGTCGGTAGACTGATAGGTGTGTCGGCTGATAGGTGTGTCGGTAGCCTGATAGGTGTGTCGGTAGACTGATAGGTGTGTCGGTAGCCTGATAGGTGTGCCGGTAGACTGATAGGTGTGTCGGTAGACTGATAGGTGTGTCGGCTGATAGGTGTGTCGGTAGCCTGATAGGTGTGTCGGTAGACTGATAGGTGTGTCGGTAGACTGATAGGTGAGTCGGTAGACTGATAAGTGTGTCGGTAGAATGATAGGTGTGTCGGCTGATAGGTGTGTCGGTAGACTGATAGGTGTGTCGGTAGACTGATAGGTGTGTCGGTAGCCTGATAGGTGTGCCGGTAGCCTGATAGGTGTGTCGGTAGACTGATAGGTGTGTCGGTAGACTGATAGGTGTCTCGGTAGACTGATAGGTGTGTCGGTAAATTGATAGGTGTGTCGGTAGACTGATAGGTGTGTCAGTAGACTGATAGGTGTGTAGACTGATAGGTGTGTCGGTAGACTGATAGGTGTGTGAGTAGACTGATAGATGTGTGGGTAGACTGATATGTGTGTGGGTAGACTGATAGGTGTGTCGGTAGACTGATAGGTGTGTCGGTAGACTGATAGGTGTGTCAGTAGACTGATAGGTGTGTAGAATGATAGGTGTGTCGGTAGACTGATAGGTGTGTCGGTAGACTGATAGGTGTGTCGGTATACTGATAGGTGTGTCGGTAGACTGATAGGTGTGTCGGTAGACTGATAGGTGTGTCGGTAGACTGATAGGTGTGTCGGTAGACTGATAGGTGTGTCGGTAGACTGATAGGTGTGTAGAATGATAGGTGTGTCGGTAGACTGATAGGTGTGTCGGTAGACTGATAGGTGTGTCGGTAGACTGATAGGTGTGTCGGTAGACTGATAGGTGTGTCGATAGACTGATAGGTGTGTCGGTAGACTGATAGGTGTGTCAGTAGACTGATAGGTGTGTCGGCTGATAGGTGTGTCGGTAGACTGATAGGTGTGTCGGTAGACTGATAGGTGTGTCGGTAGACTGATAGGTGTGTCGGTAGACTGATAGGTGTGTCGGTGGTGTGGTTTCACAAATTGAATACGATATTTGTACTATATGAACATATTTGTATGCAAATTTTCAGCAACATCAACCGAATAGTTGCCAAGAACTAAGCCTCTGAAAACCATGGCCACGGTCGGTCCAATCATACGTATATTATTCCCCCTAGTTGACGGAAGACCTCACGTCCGCTCGGTAATCGGCACTGCATTGCTGCATATACGTGTTGCTCGTGTATGGTTTCGGTGCTAAGAGACAGAGACCTCTCTGTTCTCTCCGCCAGGTACCACGAGACGTGTCGAGTGTTCCAGGACCGTCTGGTCTGCGACGAGGACCGCCAGTGGCTGGACCAGCTGATCCGCGGAGAGATCCAGAAGCGGTTCAAGCTGAAGCCGGACGAGGTTCTGAACCACGACCCCATCCTCTTCGGTGACCTCATGTATCCCAACTCGGATAAAAAACCATACTCAGAAGTCACCGGTTAGTTCCTGTTCAGAGGTCACCGAAGAGTGACCCAAGGAGCTTTAGACTGGCTATCGAAACCATTTTGATGTTGCCATGAGATCATTTATGTTTACTGCATTTTATGTAACTCAGAACAAGTACCTTGCAGTCATACTGGATGCACATAACTTATAACTACCATGTGCGCAAAATAGTTTAATGAAATAATATATATACCTCTCAAGGAATGCAGTTTCAGCACGTTGATCTGATTACCTTGTATGTGTTTCAGACAAGGCTCAACTACACAAAGTATTGAACAAAGTTCCAGCACGTTGATCTGATTACCTTGTATGTGTTTCAGACAAGGCTCAACTACACAAAGTATTGAAGGACTACATCGACGATTACAATCAGGTACTCTTTGACACGTCCTCTTCACACGGCCCGAAATCCATATAAAACCATATCTATCTTCCTAATGACTCCCGAGGGAAATTCGTTTGGCATCGGCAAAAGACCAAAGCATGGTCTCATACGAGATGTCGTTCTTAGTGCTAAATGCTGATGAATCATTTTTACGCCACGTCATTACCACATTATTTTCTACGTTGTACGTTTTCTACGTTCATGCCACCCGGATGTCAGACGTCTGACCCGTGTCCGCGCCGGACCCCAGATCAGCAGCACGCCGCTGGACATCGTGTTCTTCATGGACGCCATCAAGCACCTGTTCCGCATCTCGCGCGTGCTGCGCCAGCCGCGCGGCAACGTCCTCCTGCTGGGCATGGGCGGCAGTGGTCGGCAGTCGCTGACCCGCTTCTCCGCCCACATAGCCGACTGCAACTGCATGTCCATCGAGCTCACCAAGACCTACGGGGTGGCCGACTGGAAAAATGACCTCAAGGAGGTAATAGAGCTGTCAAAAGTGCTTCAAATGTATGAAGAGTGAGATATACATTGGACCAATAGTGTATCGTGGCTGAAAGTCTAGTTTTTGCTGAATATTTTAGATTAGAATTACCCTTGATTTGGTGACGTGATCACTGTCGGATCCAGGGGTCAAATACCCCCACCCCCACCCCCACCACACACACACACACACACACACACACACACACACACACACACACACACACACACACACACACACACACACACACACACACACACACACACACACACACACACACACACACACACACACACACACACACACACACACACACACACACACACACACACACACACACACACACACACACACACACACACACACACACACACACACACACACACACACACACACACACACACACACACACACACACACACACACACACACACACACACACACACACACACACACACACACACACACACACACACACACACACACACACACACACACACACACACACACACACACACACACACACACACACACACACACACACACACACACACACACACACACACACACACACACACACACACACACACACACACACACACACACACACACACACACACACACACACACACACACACACACACACACACACACACACACACACACACACACACACACACACACACACACACACACACACACACACACACACACACACACACACACACACACACACACACACACACACACACACACACACACACACACACACACACACACACACACACACACACACACACACACACACACACACACACACACACACACACACACACACACACACACACACACACACACACACACACACACACACACACACACACACACACACACACACACACACACACACACACACACACACACACACACACACACACACACACACACACACACACACACACACACACACACACACACACACACACACACACACACACACACACACACACACACACACACACACACACACACACACACACACACACACACACACACACACACACACACACACACACACACACACACACACACACACACACACACACACACACACACACACACACACACACACACACACACACACACACACACACACACACACACACACACACACACACACACACACACACACACACACACACACACACACACACACACACACACACACACACACACACACACACACACACACACACACACACACACACACACACACACACACACACACACACACACACACACACACACACACACACACACACACACACACACACACACACACACACACACACACACACACACACACACACACACACACACACACACACACACACACACACACACACACACACACACACACACACACACACACACACACACACACACACACACACACACACACACACACACACACACACACACACACACACACACACACACACACACACACACACACACACACACACACACACACACACACACACACACACACACACACACACACACACACACACACACACACACACACACACACACACACACACACACACACACACACACACACACACACACACACACACACACACACACACACACACACACACACACACACACACACACACACACACACACACACACACACACACACACACACACACACACACACACACACACACACACACACACACACACACACACACACACACACACACACACACACACACACACACACACACACACACACACACACACACACACACACACACACACACACACACACACACACACACACACACACACACACACACACACACACACACACACACACACACACACACACACACACACACACACACACACACACACACACACACACACACACACACACACACACACACACACACACACACACACACACACACACACACACACACACACACACACACACACACACACACACACACACACACACACACACACACACACACACACACACACACACACACACACACACACACACACACACACACACACACACACACACACACACACACACACACACACACACACACACACACACACACACACACACACACACACACACACACACACACACACACACACACACACACACACACACACACACACACACACACACACACACACACACACACACACACACACACACACACACACACACACACACACACACACACACACACACACACACACACACACACACACACACACACACACACACACACACACACACACACACACACACACACACACACACACACACACACACACACACACACACACACACACACACACACACACACACACACACACACACACACACACACACACACACACACACACACACACACACACACACACACACACACACACACACACACACACACACACACACACACACACACACACACACACACACACACACACACACACACACACACACACACACACACACACACACACACACACACACACACACACACACACACACACACACACACACACACACACACACACACACACACACACACACACACACACACACACACACACACACACACACACACACACACACACACACACACACACACACACACACACACACACACACACACACACACACACACACACACACACACACACACACACACACACACACACACACACACACACACACACACACACACACACACACACACACACACACACACACACACACACACACACACACACACACACACACACACACACACACACACACACACACACACACACACACACACACACACACACACACACACACACACACACACACACACACACACACACACACACACACACACACACACACACACACACACACACACACACACACACACACACACACACACACACACACACACACACACACACACACACACACACACACACACACACACACACACACACACACACACACACACACACACACACACACACACACACACACACACACACACACACACACACACACACACACACACACACACACACACACACACACACACACACACACACAGACAGACAGACAGACAGACAGACAGACAGACAGACAGACAGACAGACAGACAGACAGACAGACAGACAGACAGACAGACAGACAGACAGACAGACAGACAGACAGACAGACAGACAGACAGACAGACAGACAGACAGACAGACAGACAGACAGACAGACAGACAGACAGACAGACAGACAGACAGACAGACAGACAGACAGACAGACAGACAGACAGACAGACAGACAGACAGACAGACAGACAGACAGACAGACAGACAGACAGACAGACAGACAGACAGACAGACAGACAGACAGACAGACAGACAGACAGACAGACAGACAGACAGACAGACAGACAGACAGACAGACAGACAGACAGACAGACAGACAGACAGACAGACAGACAGACAGACAGACAGACAGACAGACAGACAGACAGACAGACAGACAGACAGACAGACAGACAGACAGACAGACAGACAGACAGACAGACAGACAGACAGACAGACAGACAGACAGACAGACAGACAGACAGACAGACAGACAGACAGACAGACAGACAGACAGACAGACAGACAGACAGACAGACAGACAGACAGACAGACAGACAGACAGACAGACAGACAGACAGACAGACAGACAGACAGACAGACAGACAGACAGACAGACAGACAGACAGACAGACAGACAGACAGACAGACAGACAGACAGACAGACAGACAGACAGACAGACAGACAGACAGACAGACAGACAGACAGACAGACAGACAGACAGACAGACAGACAGACAGACAGACAGACAGACAGACAGACAGACAGACAGACAGACAGACAGACAGACAGACAGACAGACAGACAGACAGACAGACAGACAGACAGACAGACAGACAGACAGACAGACAGACAGACAGACAGACAGACAGACAGACAGACAGACAGACAGACAGACAGACAGACAGACAGACAGACAGACAGACAGACAGACAGACAGACAGACAGACAGACAGACAGACAGACAGACAGACAGACAGACAGACAGACAGACAGACAGACAGACAGACAGACAGACAGACAGACAGACAGACAGACAGACAGACAGACAGACAGACAGACAGACAGACAGACAGACAGACAGACAGACAGACAGACAGACAGACAGACAGACAGACAGACAGACAGACAGACAGACAGACAGACAGACAGACAGACAGACAGACAGACAGACAGACAGACAGACAGACAGACAGACAGACAGACAGACAGACAGACAGACAGACAGACAGACAGACAGACAGACAGACAGACAGACAGACAGACAGACAGACAGACAGACAGACAGACAGACAGACAGACAGACAGACAGACAGACAGACAGACAGACAGACAGACAGACAGACAGACAGACAGACAGACAGACAGACAGACAGACAGACAGACAGACAGACAGACAGACAGACAGACAGACAGACAGACAGACAGACAGACAGACAGACAGACAGACAGACAGACAGACAGACAGACAGACAGACAGACAGACAGACAGACAGACAGACAGACAGACAGGACAGACAGACAGACAGACAGACAGACAGACAGACAGACAGACAGACAGACAGACAGACAGACAGACAGACAGACAGACAGACAGACAGACAGACAGACAGACAGACAGACAGACAGACAGACAGACAGACAGACAGACAGACAGACAGACAGACAGACAGACAGACAGACAGACAGACAGACAGACAGACAGACAGACAGACAGACAGACAGACAGACAGACAGACAGACAGACGACAGACAGACAGACAGACAGACAGACAGACAGACAGACAGACAGACAGACAGACAGACAGACAGACAGACAGACAGACAGACAGACAGACAGACAGACAGACAGACAGACAGACAGACAGACAGACAGACAGACAGACAGACAGACAGACAGACAGACAGACAGACAGACAGACAGACAGACAGACAGACAGACAGACAGACAGACAGACAGACAGACAGACAGACAGACAGACAGACAGACAGACAGACAGACAGACAGACAGACAGACAGACAGACAGACAGACAGACAGACAGACAGACAGACAGACAGACAGACAGACAGACAGACAGACAGACAGACAGACAGACAGACAGACAGACAGACAGACAGACAGACAGACAGACAGACAGACAGACAGACAGACAGACAGACAGACAGACAGACAGACAGACAGACAGACAGACAGACAGACAGACAGACAGACAGACAGACAGACAGACAGACAGACAGACAGACAGACAGACAGACAGACAGACAGACAGACAGACAGACAGACAGACAGACAGACAGACAGACAGACAGACAGACAGACAGACAGACAGACAGACAGACAGACAGACAGACAGACAGACAGACAGACAGACAGACAGACAGACAGACAGACAGACAGACAGACAGACAGACAGACAGACAGACAGACAGACAGACAGACAGACAGACAGACAGACAGACAGACAGACAGACAGACAGACAGACAGACAGACAGACAGACAGACAGACAGACAGACAGACAGACAGACAGACAGACAGACAGACAGACAGACAGACAGACAGACAGACAGACAGACAGACAGACAGACAGACAGACAGACAGACAGACAGACAGACAGACAGACAGACAGACAGACAGACAGACAGACAGACAGACAGACAGACAGACAGACAGACAGACAGACAGACAGACAGACAGACAGACAGACAGACAGACAGACAGACAGACAGACAGACAGACAGACAGACAGACAGACAGACAGACAGACAGACAGACAGACAGACAGACAGACAGACAGACAGACAGACAGACAGACAGACAGACAGACAGACAGACAGACAGACAGACAGACAGACAGACAGACAGACAGACAGACAGACAGACAGACAGACAGACAGACAGACAGACAGACAGACAGACAGACAGACAGACAGACAGACAGACAGACAGACAGACAGACAGACAGACAGACAGACAGACAGACAGACAGACAGACAGACAGACAGACAGACAGACAGACAGACAGACAGACAGACAGACAGACAGACAGACAGACAGACAGACAGACAGACAGACAGACAGACAGACAGACAGACAGACAGACAGACAGACAGACAGACAGACAGACAGACAGACAGACAGACAGACAGACAGACAGACAGACAGACAGACAGACAGACAGACAGACAGACAGACAGACAGACAGACAGACAGACAGACAGACAGACAGACAGACAGACAGACAGACAGACAGACAGACAGACAGACAGACAGACAGACAGACAGACAGACAGACAGACAGACAGACAGACAGACAGACAGACAGACAGACAGACAGACAGACAGACAGACAGACAGACAGACAGACAGACAGACAGACAGACAGACAGACAGACAGACAGACAGACAGACAGACAGACAGACAGACAGACAGACAGACAGACAGACAGACAGACAGACAGACAGACAGACAGACAGACAGACAGACAGACAGACAGACAGACAGACAGACAGACAGACAGACAGACAGACACACACACACACACACACACACACACACACACACACACACACACACACACACACACACACACACACACACACACACACACACACACACACACACACACACACACACACACACACACACACACACACACACACACACACACACACACACACACACACACACACACACACACACACACACACACACACACACACACACACACACACACACACACACACACACACACACACACACACACACACACACACACACACACACACACACACACACACACACACACACACACACACACACACACACACACACACACACACACACACACACACACACACACACACACACACACACACACACACACACACACACACACACACACACACACACACACACACACACACACACACACACACACACACACACACACACACACACACACACACACACACACACACACACACACACACACACACACACACACACACACACACACACACACACACACACACACACACACACACACACACACACACACACACACACACACACACACACACACACACACACACACACACACACACACACACACACACACACACACACACACACACACACACACACACACACACACACACACACACACACACACACACACACACACACACCACACACACACACACACACACACACACACACACACACACACACACACACACACACACACACACACACACACACACACACACACACACACACACACACACACACACACACACACACACACACACACACACACACACACACACACACACACACACACACACACACACACACACACACACACCACACACACACACACACACACACACACACACACACACACACACACACACACACACACACACACACACACACACACACACACACACACACACACACACACACACACACACACACACACACACACACACACACACACACACACACACACACACACACACACACACACACACACACACACACACACACACACACACACACACACACACACACACACACACACACACACACACACACACACACACACACACACACACACACACACACACACACACACACACACACACACACACACACACACACACACACACACACACACACACACACACACACACACACACACACACACACACACACACACACACACACACACACACACACACACACACACACACACACACACACACACACACACACACACACACACACACACACACACACACACACACACACACACACACACACACACACACACACACACACACACACACACACACACACACACACACACACACACACACACACACACACACACACACACACACACACACACACACACACACACACACACACACACACACACACACACACACACACACACACACACACACACACACACACACACACACACACACACACACACACACACACACACACACACACACACACACACACACACACACACACACACACACACACACACACACACACACACACACACACACACACACACACACACACACACACACACACACACACACACACACACACACACACACACACACACACACACACACACACACACACACACACACACACACACACACACACACACACACACACACACACACACACACACACACACACACACACACACACACACACACACACACACACACACACACACACACACACACACACACACACACACACACACACACACACACACACACACACACACACACACACACACACACACACACACACACACACACACACACACACACACACACACACACACACACACACACACACACACACACACACACACACACACACACACACACACACACACACACACACACACACACACACACACACACACACACACACACACACACACACACACACACACACACACACACACACACACACACACACACACACACACACACACACACACACACACACACACACACACACACACACACACACACACACACACACACACACACACACACACACACACACACACACACACACACACACACACACACACACACACACACACACACACACACACACACACACACACACACACACACACACACACACACACACACACACACACACACACACACACACACACACACACACACACACACACACACACACACACACACACACACACACACACACACACACACACACACACACACACACACACACACACACACACACACACACACACACACACACACACACACACACACACACACACACACACACACACACACACACACACACACACACACACACACACACACACACACACACACACACACACACACACACACACACACACACACACACACACACACACACACACACACACACACACACACACACACACACACACACACACACACACACACACACACACACACACACACACACACACACACACACACACACACACACACACACACACACACACACACACACACACACACACACACACACACACACACACACACACACACACACACACACACACACACACACACACACACACACACACACACACACACACACACACACACACACACACACACACACACACACACACACACACACACACACACACACACACACACACACACACACACACACACACACACACACACACACACACACACACACACACACACACACACACACACACACACACACACACACACACACACACACACACACACACACACACACACACACACACACACACACACACACACACACACACACACACACACACACACACACACACACACACACACACACACACACACACACACACACACACACACACACACACACACACACACACACACACACACACACACTCACAGGAATATGGGGGGGTGGCATTCAATACTAGCATGCCCTGCGCGTTCTCTGCACTGAACGTGAAAAACAATGATCTTAGGAGAAAACTGTATGCAAACGGAAGTTTTTTTTCTCTCGAGTGATTGAATTTGAAGTTTTTATGTATTACTTTCTTTCAATGATAGACAAAACAGCGCACCTAATGCAATTCAAGCAGCCCCGGTGACACTTAACCCGCGACCCGGTGGGGGGGGGGCAGAATATGCTCCCCCCCCCTCCCCTCCCGGTTGTTCTCAATAACTTGAAAACTATGATAGATATCAACGTGAAACTTTCCGTACCTTATACGGCGTTAATTCAACGTGTTCTCACTAAATTTCAATGACATTTATGTAGTATTGTGGTAGATAATGACGTTTTCATGACGTCATGTCATGCCATTTTTGGTGGAAAAACGATAAATGTTTGAAAAATCGTGGAAAATAGAGTTTTGAAGCAAATTGGAAATACAAATGTCAAAAGAAAGGAAATAACATTCTCTTAAAAATAGTCCTCTCGGTTTTTCGAAATTTGTGGGTTTTGACAAAAACAATTATTTTGTTCGTGAAAATTTATTTTAAAAAATCCCAATTTTAAAAGTGCAATTTTGAAGCGTGAGTACCAAAATAAGGTGACCGGCCCAAATTCTCGGACAAAAAAAAATGGAGGTACTTTTTTGCCACAAAAAGACCCCCCCCCCCCCCCCCCCCTACGGAGAGAGGCTGGATCCGCCAGTGGACGTGAGACGTCCGCTGTTTTTTTAGATCCTGAAGAAGGCGGGCATGCTGGACCAGCAGACGGTGTTCCTCTTCTCGGACACGCAGATCAAGTCGGAAATTTTCATGGAGGACATCAACGGCCTGCTTAACTCGGGCGACGTGCCGAACCTGTACGCCTCAGACGAGGTGGAAGAGATATTCCAGTCGGTGCGCGGCCTACTGCAGGAGCAGGGCCTGCCGCCCACCACCGCCAACCTGTACGCCGCCTTCATACGCCGCGTGCGCTCCAACCTCCGCGTCGTGGTTACTATGTCGCCAATCGGCGAGGCGTTCCGCGCGCGGCTGCGCCAGTTCCCGGCACTGGTCAACTGCTGCACCATCGATTGGTTCGCCGACTGGCCGCCGGAGGCTCTAGACGCAGTGGCGCGCCACCACCTGGACGACGTGACGGCTATGCCGAACGACGCAGCGCTGCACGAGGGCGTCGTTGCCATGTTCTCGGCCATCCACACGGACGTGGCCGAGGCGAGCCAGCGCTTCCTGCAGGAACTGTCGCGTCACAACTACGTGACGCCCAAATCGTTCCTGACGCTGCTGACCTGTTTCGCGGCGCTGCTGGGTCGCCAGCAGGAGGCGCTGACGCAGGGAAAGAACCGACTGCGCACCGGCCTGGACAAGCTGCTGCAGACGGGAAAGGACGTGGCCGTTATGCAGGGGGAGCTGGAGGCGATGCAGCCGGAGCTAGAGCACGCCGCCGTCGTCGCAGAGGTGAGTGGAGCGTAGTGTTTCTACCTGGCTGAAGCTGCTGGACTGGTGGAATGGTTACGTTCATTGAGAAGAAATATATAATAAAGTATCGTAGCGTACCAGTCTTAATAATTAGGTGACTGCTTTGCATTGCCAGCGAAGTGTGTATATTATGTGTTGTTTCTCGACCCTGGATACTTAGTTCGGTTCAGCTATATCAGCTTCTTAAACTGAAATACGCCGGAAGCTCGGCTGTCAAAGACCAGCGGCTAGCCTGTGACGTACCTATTGTGTTTCGTATCGTCAGGAAACGATGCGTAAGATCGAGGTGGACACGAAGGTAGCGGTGGAGACGCGTACGGTGGTGATGAAGAAAGAGCAGGAAGCTCAGAAGCAGAAGAATGAGTCGTCAGCGATCGCTGCCGACGCACAGAAGGATCTGGACGAAGCGATGCCCGCCTTAGAGGCCGCACTGGCCAGTCTCAAATCACTGAACAAAAATGACGTTGTTGAGGTAAGTGATGTTGTTATGTTCCATTAGCACAACAGTGACAAGCGAGCAGGCTTTTAGCCAATACAGTATAAACTTACAAGGCTTGACTATCTGCTGTCAGTGTACTCCAGCTGACGTACTTCAGATATTTATCGCTCATTTGAACTGTCATGTCAGCTTTCGTAATCTTGTCTGGTAATTTTACCGAATACTTACAGTCTACGACATGTACGAATACCACATAAACATTAAAAAAATACATGACAATAACCAAAGGGACTGATGCTGGTGCCATTTACTCCCAGGTTCGTGCAATGCAGCGGCCCCCGGAGGGTGTGAAGCTTGTCATGGAGGCCGTCTCCATCCTCAAGTTCATCAAGCCGAAGCGCGTAGCGGGTGATATGCCCGGCCAGAAGTTCGATGACTACTGGGAGCCGGGGAAAGCGATGCTGCAGGACCCGGCACGCTTCATCGCGTCCCTGTTTGACTACGACAAGGAGCACATTCCCGACGATGTGATCGTCAAGCTGACGCCCTACATCCAGAACGACGCGTTCATGCCGCAGGCCGTCTCCAAGGTCAGCAAGGCGTGTACGTCGCTGTGCATGTGGTGCCGCGCCATGTATAAGTTCCACTTCGTCAACAAGGCAGTGGCGCCGAAGCGCGCTGCGCTGGCCGAGGCGCAGACGTCTCTGGCTGCCACAGAGGCGGTGCTGAAGGAGGCCAATGCGCAGCTGAAGACGGTGGAGGATGGACTGGCGCAGCTCAATGCCGAGCTGGCCGCCTGCGTGGCGCACAAGAAGGAGCTCGAGGACAAGTCGGAACAGTGCGAGCAGCGGTTGGTGCGCGCCGACAAGCTCATCGGAGGTCTGGCGGACGAGAAGGACCGCTGGGCCGAGACGGTGGCGACGTTTGACGGCCTGATGGACGCGGTGGTCGGTGACGTCTTGTTGGCAGCCGGTGTCGTCGCTTACCTCGGCCCGTTCACCGGCGAGTTCCGACAGGCGCTGATGACGCGCTGGGAACGTCAGTTGACGGAGATCGGCATCAACCACTCAACTAGCGCCAGTCTGCAGTCTACGCTTGGAGATCAGATTGTCATACGCAACTGGCAGCTGGCCGGTCTGCCCAAGGATGTAGTGTCTACCGACAACGCGCTGATCATGAAGTTCTCCGACCGCTGGCCGCTCTTCATCGACCCGCAGGGGCAGGCCAACAAGTGGGCCAAGAGCATGGAGCTGGAACACGACCTGCAGGTGACACGCCTCTCGGAGAAGGACTACCTCAGAACGATGGAGAACAGCATCCGGTTCGGCAAGCCCTGTATGTTGGAGAACGTGGGTGAAGAGCTGGATCCGGCGTTGGACCCGATCCTGATGAAACAGCTGATCAAGCAGGCTGGCTCGTGGGTCATCAAACTCGGCGACTCAATGGTACCTTATCACCACGACTTCAGGCTGTACATTACCACCAAAATTCCGAATCCGCACTACTCGCCAGAGGTGTGCACCAAGGTGAACATCATCAATTTCACGCTAGTGGAGAGTGGACTGCAGGACCAGCTGCTTGGAGTTGTCGTTGCCGAGGAAAGGCCTGATCTAGAGGACTCGCGAAACAACTTGATCACGTCCAACGCCGCCATGAAGCAGGAGTTGAAGGAGCTTGAGGATAAAATATTGTACAAACTGAGTTCATCGGAGGGATCACCTGTTGACGATATCGAGCTGATTGAGACCCTCGACGTGTCGAAGGCCAAGTCAACCGAGATCAAATCCAAAGTGGAAGTAGCCGAGCAGACCGAGAAAGATATCAACGTAACTCGAGCGCTTTACATCCCGGTCTCCATCAGGGCAAGGATCCTCTTCTTCTGCGTGTCCAGTCTGTCCCAGATCGACCCCATGTACCAATACTCGCTGGAATGGTTCCTCATGACTTTCCATAACAGCATGCAGACGGCTGACCAGTCAGACAGCGTGCCAACCCGCGTGGAGAACATCAACGAGTTCTTCACTTACAGTCTGTACCAGAACATATGCCGCTCGCTGTTCGAGCGACACAAACTGTTGTTCGCCTTTCTGATGGCCATCCGTATCATGACTGATGAGGGCGCCATCAACGCCGAGGAGTACCGCTACCTTCTAGCTGGAGGAACCCCGACCGGGGATATCACGGACAACCCGGCCACTGACTGGCTGCCAGAGCGGTGCTGGCGCGAGATCCTGGCCGCCAGTGGCCACCTGCCCGTTTTTACAGACCTGCCGGCTGACTTCGCCGACTACAAAATATCACGCAAATTCAAGACGGTGTTTGAAAGCACACAGCCACATCGCGAACGGCTGCCAGGCAAGTGGGAGAAGCTGCAGGACTTCCAGAGACTAGTGCTGCTGCGCTGCCTGCGGCCCGACCGCGTCACCAACGGCATGCAGGACTTTGTCGCCAATCACCTGGGCGCAAGGTTTGTCGAGCCGCAGACGTCCAATCTAGCCGAGGTGTTCAAGGACGCCGGTCCGATGACCCCTCTGATCCTGGTGCTCTCCGCCGGCACCGACCCGGCCGCCGCGCTCTACAAGTTTGCCGAGGAGAAGGGCTTCTCACGCAAGATCCTGGCCATCTCGCTAGGCCAGGGCCAAGGACCGATCGCCGAGGGGCTGCTGCGTCAGGGCGTGGAGAAGGGTCGATGGGTGTTCTTCCAAAACTGTCACCTGGCACCCTCCTGGATGCCGAGCATGGAGCGGCTAATCGAGGACATGACGCCAGAGACTTTGCACAAGGACTTCCGCCTGTGGCTGACGTCGACGCCTTCCAGCTCCTTCCCGCTGTCAGTGCTGCAGAACGGCATGAAGATGACCATCGAGCCGCCGCGCGGCGTCAAGGCCAACCTTCTCAAGACCTACATGAGTCTCATCTCGCCCGAGTTCCTCGACTCGATCGGCGACAAGTCCAAGACGCTGCGTCGCCTGCTCTTCTCGCTGTCACTCTTCAACGCCGTCTGCCTAGAACGGCGCAAGTTCGGTCCGCTCGGCTTCAACATCCCGTACGCTTTCACCGATGGCGACCTGCGCATCTGCATCTCCCAGCTGCAGATGTTCCTCGAGGAGTACGACGAGATCCCGTTCCCGGTGAGTCAGGAGTGGGATGTTTGAACAGGAAGGTGCGAGTTGGCAGAGTTGTCAAATTCGTTATATGCCTTGATGTCATTTTCAATGTTGTTTTTACTTGAGATGAGATAAGTCGTCATGATAATCGATATTGTTGTTAATTATGATAATAAGTCGGCTATCTGAAAACTGGACAAGAACGTTTGCATGCAGATGAGCTGACGTTGATATGTTGTGCAGGTTCTGCGGTACACGGCAGGCCACATCAACATTCGGAGGCCGAGTGACGGACGATCAGGACCGGCGCTGCATTCTCACCATCCTGCAGACTATTACAGAGGCGAGGTAAGTACCACCCCACCCCTGTCTTGTCTGGTTTTGCTATCAGCTGTCAACTGGTTAGCGGATCACTCAGTAATTCGATTTGAGCGCTGCTTCTCAATATTAGTTCTCTCAATGAGTCAATGCTACTGTTGCGCTATTTGAGCGCAGTTAGCTACCATCTGTGATTTATCTTCTTTTTATAAACTGCATAATAGTTTGTGGATTTTTGGTGTAACGCATTACCGCTCCATCTCCGATTCACGCTGACTTCTGCCTCTGCCCTTTGCAGGTGCTGGCGACCGACCACGAGTTCGACGCCACCGGAGTGTATCACCAGGTGGACGCGGACGTGGCGCACGACGAGTACCTCGCCTACATCCGCAGTCTGCCCATCAACGACTCGCCGGAGCTGTTCGGCCTGCACGCCAACGCCGACATCACGTTCGCGCAGAGCGAGACGTTCGCGTGTATGAACACGCTGCTGCAGCTGCAGCCGCGCTCCGGCGGCCAGCAGGGCGGCTCCGCGGACGACGTGTCCGAACAGGCCGCCAGACAGATCCTCGGCAAGCTGGCCGAACCGTTCGACATCGCCAGCATCTCGGAAAAGTGAGAGGCAGCCATTGAAACCATCCGCCATTTGTTGTGTTCTTGTATTTTCCACATCTTATAAAATGTCAGATTGCTTATCTTAACGAGCACGTTATGCTTTTAGTCATTGTCATGCAGCGTTCAGAATTTTTTAAATTTAAATCCATGTAGTTACATCCAGACACGATCCGTAATAACAATGGATTCACAGTTCATCCCTCCTATATATCTATTTGAGTAGTGTCCGTGTTGCACTAAAACACAGCAACGAAAACCACTCTGTCCGCGAATGGAATGCGGGGTTAAGCATGTGCGTTAGTGAGGTGGAGTCTTTCGTCCAGGAGATTGCCGAGAATTTAATCCGAGCCGAGGTCCCGGCCGACCGTGTGGTACAACAGGGCAAGGAGGGCCGGAGGGGTGTTGGTGGAAGGGGGTCATGCCGGGGAGGGTGATGGGAGAGGAGGGGGGGGGGGGTACGAACCACTAATGGCCTTGAAACCCGCTCAAAAACGCACCGAAACTCCGTCCAGGGTCGCTGCAACTCGGCACGTATCAGTAGCTGCACATACCGCACTGGTGTCATGACGTCGCTGAATTCACGTGCCTTTTTGAGCATGGAGCCTCCGTGTAGGAAAATCCCGAGAATACTAATAGTTGAGCGGCGTCTGTAGTTCCGAGCTGGGCAAGCAGCCAACAAACAATGTGTGTAATGCACGTGCCTTTGTGCATAGGGAACCTCCATTCTGGAGAAATTCGTTAAATTACAAATACCATGAATAGCTATAGCTATGTGTCCCAGATGGGTTGGTTCATGGTTGAGTTCGAGATGGATTGGGGTGAAGTAAAATAAAGTTCAGTCATAAGTAAAAAATGTAAAAAAGTCGAAAAAGTCGATCCCCGCAAGCCCCGCAAACCATGCAAGTCCCGCAAGCCACGCAAGCCCCACACGTCCCCTAAGCCCCCTAAGCCCCGCAAGCCCGCCAAGTAGAAATACAAATCTCCATCCATCTATCGGGATTGCGAATCTATGGGATTGCGACGTGGAGCGAACACAAGGCGCTAGTTCTCCACAGCTATTTGGAGGTCTACACACAGTGAGGCTGAGTTCATGTACCACCTGTATCCGCAGATACCCGGTGATGTACAGCGAATCGATGAACACGGTGTTAGTTCAGGAGGCCATCCGCTACAACGGCCTGCTGAAGGTCATTAAGACGTCTCTGAACGAGCTGCTGAGGGCGCTGAAGGGTCTGGTGGTCATGTCCCAAGGCCTGGAACGCATGGCCACGTCACTTTTCATCTCCAAGGTGAGCCGTAGGGAGAGATTGAGAAAGGGTCAAGTTTCAATGTATTCTTATGCGGATTATTATAAAAAGAAATCGAGAAGGCAGCTGTCTTTAAATAATCTGGAGATCATGTGTTTCTCTTACAACGTAAGGTGTAATTTCCTGTTTCAATTTCGAACTGATGCAGATAGGGCGCGTCAGCGTGTGTTGCATTGCCTGGCACTCTACCCCCGCCATCACCCTATAACACCCGGCAGGTGCCGGAGATGTGGCGGGCAAGGCGTACCCCTCGCTGAAACCTCTGGGCGCCTGGGTGGAGGACCTGATCGTGCGGATGCAGTTTATCCGCGGCTGGATCGAGGACGGCATGCCGGCCATCTACTGGATCTCCGGATTCTTCTTCCCGCAGGTAACGGCGGCGAAACGCCAGGTATAAGTGACTAATTATATAGATTAGATGAGACTAGATTAGGCGAGAGAATGTTAATCAGGAAAGGCTCGTCATTTGTTATACCACTCGCCACTTAATAATCGCTTCGGTTTACTGAAAACGGCAGTCTATTTACCACCTCTCCTTCAGAATATCGAAACAGTGAAGTAAAATATAAAACATATAAATGCAGCTGTAATGCATTGTGTAACATGCGAGATGTCTCTCCTATCTTGCTGGACCATGTGATAGCTTACTGGTAGAGATATACGTCTATATGCCCCGGCTCTCTGACATCTCTGTCTGATGTCTCTGTGACCGTTGCCTCTGCAGGCCTTCCTGACGGGCACGCTGCAGAACTTCGCGCGTCGTCACGTGGTCAGTATCGACACAGTGGCGTTCGGATTCAGCGTGCTGTCCGCCGACCCTGACTCGGCGCCCCGAGGACGGCTGCTGCGTGAGGGGCCTGTTCCTGGAGGGAGCTGGCTGGGACGCCG
>JAXIVJ010007299.1:0-61475 GCA_036785665.1 Chirona hameri | reverse complement strand
AAACAATATTGAGGTCACCAGAGGTCATCAAAGGTCAAATTTTTCCAGTTTTAGGACTTCGCTCCAGAAACCCCAAGATATCACAAAAACTATGATAGCTAGGAACAAACAGGAAAAAAGCAATGTAAAGCTTTTGAAACATACAATCGGTAAGTTGTCATCATATTTTTATGTCAGGTCAATAGTTTAGGCTCCAGAGCTCATCAAATGTCAAAAAGGCTATTTTTGGCAAAATAGTTTTTCACGAATAGCTTTTTATCTAATAACGACAAGGCAATAATTTTGATGCCATCGTGTTTGTCCTCGTCAAGGCCCTTTGGTTCATATTAATGTTGACCAGTTTAGGTCAACTTCAAAAAGTGACCTCAAGTCAAGGTCAAGTGTTGACCCAAGTAGGTCGCGTTGCATATGGGAAGACGTGCCTCGACGACAAAAACACATTGGTGTCGTTTTCACTTATCTATCGTCATTATGTCGAAAGTTATTGATATACAACTGTTGGTTCCCTCGGATGAGCTCGGCTGAGCCTATATGGGTCACTGAACCAAAATGGCACCTAGGTTATCAACAATGGCCTATAATAACAGGATCCAGAAGGAATTATACCGATATCTTGCGTATCCTTGGAATAGGAAGCATTTAAATATTTCCCAATTTACTTATAATGGGGAGGTCACGAAATTGACCCGACCTTAGGTCGCCGATATACAAAATCCAAGATAAGAGAATTGTAGATATATATATATGACCTGATGACATCCTGTAAGTTTAAAATCGACAATCTAGAAACTGTGACTGTGGTACGACCACAAGTTGTTTTGGGAGGTGGGGTCACATGACCTGGGCTGGTGACCTGACCTGAGATGACCCAATTTTTTTAAAAAAAACATAATGTGGGAAATTGATGCCCAAACAACTGTGCCAAAAACAGTGGCGCTGCGCGCCGCCGTTTTTCCGCTATCCTCGAGAAAACTGAGGGGGAGGGATGTCTAAACCCTCCCCCCCCCCGGCACGGCGCGGGTTAAAACCCTCGCCCTACTAGGGGCCTGACAGCCCCCCCCCCTGAGGTTTTTCTTGAATAACTGTTTACACATGCAGTGCATCTTGCTGAAATTTGGTAGCTGGGTTTACAGCAATTATACGTAGGCTGTAAAAATTTATTTGAAATTGGTTGAGAAATTCGGGAAATTATGACGTTTTGATGACGTCATGTTGGTAAAAAATTAGAAATATTGGAAAAATCGTAGAAAATAAAGTTTTAAAGCAAATTGCAAACGCAATTCACCATAGATACAAAATGGCATTTTCTTTAAAATGGCAATCTCAGATTTTCACAATTTTGTTTTTTTTACCCCTAAAATTGCAAAAAACTGTTTCTGTTTTTAAATCCCCACAAAATCAAAATTTTCAAAGATATTTGAAAAATCGGAATATATGTGAGAGAACTAAGTATGGGCAATACCCATACCAAATGTAAAAGCAATATATTCATTTTTGACTGAGTGATGGCTTCCTAAGTGTAAGAAACTGATGACGTCATTTTTTTTAATAACGTTTTTTTGAAATTTGTAGACAAGATACGAACAAATAAATACCTTTTTTGTATTTCTGAGACAAAACTGGTCTAGGAACATGCCTTCTTATTTACATTTATCAATTTCTAATTTTGAGGTTTTCTGAAGAGCAAAATCGCTGTTCTGGGCGTGGTAAATCCGAGGTCATTCACTTGACCTGGAAGGTCATCCGTTGACCTGAAACCTAAAAATCGCATACTGTTAGATTCCTCTTATGACAGGCAGCATGCCGGTACTCCCCGCATTGCTCTAAGTTGCTTGGTTTGGAAGTTAACAGGGGGGCCTGTCAGCCCACCCCCCCCCCCCCCCCGTAGGGCGAAGGTGAAAAAAGCTCCCGTAGGGCGAGGGTTAACGCAATTCTAGCCGCCCGCAAGGAATAGGGTTAAGAACAAATAATAATTTAGTGGCATGAATGTTCCAAGGTGTCTGACGTTATTTTGTATAAACACCACCCAAAGATATTAGAGACATTAAAGGCAATGTTGAAAGGCATCTTCATTTTTCGATTTTCAAATCAACGAATATAAAGTCATATCATACATAGGCAACACACATACTCACATTGTAAATAGGAGCCTCGTGTCACATCATGTTCCCGATTTGTGGAAGCTGACCTGCAGAGTGCGAAACGGATTAATTTGAAAGATCCAATCCTATCCGAATCCGTAGGCCTCTGATCCTGATCCAATCCAATCCGGCAGATGAATCAAAAGCTGAACCGGTCCAATCCGGCCCGGTAGCAATATAGTTCAAAGTTTGCAGACAAATTTAAAGAGCTAACATAAAAAAGGACACTAGCAGGCTCATTTCCATTTGTCTTATCAGCAATCATCAACAAGGACACAAAACATTGACACAGACAACAAAACTATCAAAATCTGAGTTTAACATTAGTGCATGGTGGTATATTATTCAATGACAGGAACTAGAGATGCCACTTTTCAGGCCTGTGGCTACCCGCCCCGCCCCGCAACCCCTCTTCAACTGCCCACTACTACCCGCTTACCCATATAAGCTGCCAGCTACTCGCTGAATACAAAATTTCATAATGAAAACACATTTTTCAGTAACATTCAAAGCTATTAAACATATTTGGTCACTAAAAACAAGTAAGCAGGATATATAACATCAAGTCAGGGGTCTAATATATTTTAGATATGCCTGCAAAAACATCATGTCGGTTCAAAGTAGGCGAGGACTGCCTCCTGATAGCCTCGGGGAGCCCGCTGAAGGCTTTCCTGAGCCCCAGGTCCCAGGAGGATATGGTGCCTCCTGGGACCCATAACAGACCATAGTCCACCGAGCAGGTCGTGCGAGCATGGCTTCGCCCCTCGTCGTGCGAGCATGGCTTCACCCCTCGTCGTGCGAGCAAGGCTCCACCCCTCGTCGTGCGAGCATGACTTCACCCCTCGTCGTGCTAGCATGGCTTCACCCCTCGTCGTGCGAGCAAGGCTCCACCCCTCGTCGTGCGAGCAAGGCTCCACCCCTCGTCGTGCGAGCATGGCTTCACCCCTCGTCGTGCGAGCATGGCTTCACCCCTCGTCGTGCGAGCAAGGCTCCACCCCTCGTCGTGCGAGCATGGCTCCACCCCTCGTCGTGCGAGCATGGCGATAGCCGCCCCCCTCGTCTCCCGGTGTGTGCCTGCAAAGCAAAATCTGAGTTTAAAAATAGTGCAAGGTAGTATCTTATGCAATGACAGGAACTAGAGATGCCATTTTTCAGATGACAGGAACTAGAGATGCTGCGCTTTTACTGGGAAAAAGGCATTCGCACACCATTCATCAGCCTTCATATCAAGATATGGATATCATAGATAAAGGTCTGCATGAACTGCATCAAGACCGTATATACCAACTGCATACAATTTCTCAAGGTCTCTGATACGTCACAAATGGTGCTTTGCGAACAGCTGATGAAATAGTGACGTTAAACAAAAAATGTTTATGTTTTGTAAGTTAAATATGAAATAAAAATATAACTTTCTTAACAAAACTTGTTTCACAGTTCAAGTAATAAAACTAAGTCAACAAATATTCGAAATATTTCGTATAGACCAAATAAAACACATTGACATCAGATATTGCTCCACTTTCTGGACTCAAATGTGATGTTCTTTGGATGTGTACATATGTGGACGGGTGTGCACGGAACGCGTCTACCAGGGATACGGAGGCAATGTACGTCACGAACTCACCTGATCACAACGTACACATGTCCCAAAGAACACAAAACAGTTGTCGCATCTGCGCAAGAGTTGTATTTCGGGAGAATGAAATGAAATGTATCTTCTGAGACTGAGCTTTGAGGGCCTATACGTGAGATGGATTTTCAGTTTGTATATGCCTGGAGCTGTATTTCAAATGGTTATTAAGGCAAATTTGTTCAATATCTTCTGTGCAGCATGATGGCTTGTCATTAACGTAAGCCAGAATCTGGCTTTATCATCTTGATTGTTTGCTAATTGCTTGTCCATTCCCGAGTGTTTAAAGGGAAATAATGACCTTTTGATTTGGTTAGCAACAATTTCTTTGGCTACCGTTATGGTATTCAAATGATGTGATCTAAATTTAAGAATTAATCAAATGATTCCCTAATTAAAAGTTGGAAGTTTGGAAAAATTAAAAAGCAAGTACATATACTTCTTAAGGAGTTCATGATCGGTATTTCCCTCCACCAATGGAAAGCGACACATCTGACGCTTTTGTATCAATCTGTTCAACGTTGCTGAATTACCTCTAAACAAATCGCCCACACTAAATAGGTCGCCGTCGATGTGCATCGATGAGCTTCCGATTTAATTGCCAGTTTTTGTATTGTTTGTTATTTTTTTGGGGAAAAAATGATGAATTTGCATGATGATATAAAGCATAGTGCTATATACAGCCAGAGACAAATTATATAAAACTCCTAATGTTGAAAATATATTAAGCAATTTTCACAAATTGAGGGTTGCAACCAAGCCGCCGTTATATGCATCATTTAACTGTTAATTTGGTTACCTTTTTATTCAATGGCTGTTCATTGTAGAGGATCGTCGGGCATATAATTACAACAAGCAGAAAGCAAAAAATATTTTTTCACTCCATTTCGTTAAAAAAAGAACAATACGGGAAAAGCCCGCAGTTTGATGAGGACCAAAAGTACTTGCAAGTACCAGTCGTTAAAAGTGTGGAACGGTTATCAACTTTAACTTGAAATATATTTCGGTAGGAAAGTTTTTATGCAAAATGTGATGAATTTACAGTATATTTTGGTCTCGTCGAAATGTTTTCATGTGATTCCGCACGACCCTATTCTCCGTAAACTCGAACTCTATGGCGTCGACATTCGCTGGTTTAACCCTCGCCAGTGCAGCGTCCGATACCTACGTGACCGTGCAGGAGGGAGAGGTACGACCCCCCCTAGCGTTTCGCCCCCTAATTAAGCTAGAACTTCGATTAAAAACGAGCGTGTTGCTTGTGACGAGAGAAGCCGTTGATACCGGATTTTAAGGTCCTGGGTCATTAGGTGACCTCTGAGGTCGTGCCAATGACCCGGAAGTCATCAAAATCGTAAATGCGTAGAAATTGAATTTAATCGAGCTAGCATCGTGAATGAGCATATAATTATGCAAAATGGATGATAAATTTTAAATCAGCCTCACAAAATGCCCTAGAAACAACCAGATTCCAAAAAGGTCATCTCAAGTCATCGGAGGTCAGTGACCTCGGTTGACCTGTGAAAGTGCATGACCCCAGTGGAACATATAATAATGTAAAATGGATACCAAATTTGAAATCAGCGTCACAAACTGGCCTAGAAACTGCCAGAGGCCAAAAAAGTAATTTCAGGTCAACGGACGTCAGGTCAACAATCTCAGTGGAAACCATAAATGTTCCCTGCTGACACCTGTGCATATGCTCCTGAGCAGCAAACGCTCGGAAACTGCACAAGTTACAAGCACCGATACTACGGTACGCCAGTTGCACCTGACATTACCTTGAAAACAGGCCATGGGTGACGGGTCATGGAGGATAGAAGTTAAAAACTTTCAGGGTATGTGTAAAATGGTTCAAAAGTAGGGTACTGAAAGTGTCATCGTAATGGGTTGATAAATACGCGAGTTATTTCCGAGAGAAAAAAAAACGAGGGGGGGTGGGGTGGCATCCACCCCCTGCACTGGCGAGGGTTAAACGTTATCTTGCCAGCCACTACCAGCAAGTGCAAGTTAAAAAATCTTCACGACGTTATGTTACATTGGATGCACTTTTGAACCCCATCGGCACGTATCAAGGCTCTGCGTTGGGACCTCTTTTATTCTCCATTTACGACCTACCTTTGTACACAGAGGGCACGCATGTCGTACAATACGCGGATGACATTCAGGTGGCGGTCTCTGGTGGGACCCACGACGTCGGCTCCCTAGTCCAGCTCATGGAACACAACCTGACTTCGCTATCTCGGTGGTTTAGCAAAAATGGTATACAAATCAACGCTACAAAAAAAACTCAGTTCATCATCCTTGGCTCACGGCAAAACATCCAGCGCCTCCCTCCTGTCAACATTAGTTTATGGACACCGACGTCGCCGGTTCCGCCACTGTCCTAAACCTGGATGTCACACTCGACCAGCACATGACCTTTACCTCTCATGTAGACAGTGTGGTACAGCGATGCACCGGCATGCTCTGCGGCCTGCACCATAGCAGGCATAGTCTACCACAGTCAACTCTGCTGACGACTTTACAGGGGCTCGTCATCTCGCGTAATCGCTATTGTTTGGTGGTGTATGGCGTGTGCAACAGTACTCAAATAAAGCGTGTTCAGACGTTGCTGAATTTTGCTGCCCGTGTTTTATCTGGACGTAGAAAGTTTGACCACATTAGTGATGTACTCCATAGACTGAACTGGTTTACTGCTGAACACATGTATTTGTATCACAGTCTTAACTTGCTGAAGCGTACGACTTCGACATCAGAGCCCGAGTCCATTGCCGGTGACCTGGTCACACGTGGTGACGTTCACCAACGTACCACACGAAATGCTGATCATCTCGTCGCGCCAGCGATCCGATCTGAGTCCAGCAGGCTTCAAATACTCAATGGTCACCGCATGCACCGACTTGCCCTCAGCAACCCGATGCCTACCAACAACAAGCTTAAAAATGAGCTGAGGCAACACCTGCTGATGGAATAGCGGGGCGGAGTCGGCTAGGTGTGTGTGTGTGTGTGTGTGTGTGTGTGTGTGTGTGCGTGCGTGCGTGCGTGCGTGCGTGCGTGCGTGCGTGCGTGCGTGCGTGCGTGCGTGCGTGCGTGCGTGCGTGCGTGCGTGTGTGTGTGTGTGTGTGTGTGTGTGTGTGTGTGTGTGTGTGTGTGTGTGTGCGTGCGTGCGTGCGTGCGTGCGTGCGTGCGTGCGTGCGTGCGTGCGTGTGTGTGTGTGTGTGTGTTGTGTGTGTGTGTGTGTGTGTGTGTGTGTGTGTGTGTGTGTGTGTGTGTGTGTGTGTGTGTGTGTGTGTGTGTGTGTGTGTGTGCGTGTGTGTGTGTGTGTGTGTGTGTGTGTGTGTGTGTGTGTGTGTGTGTATCTGAGCTCAGAGCTGCGTATGTGTGATGACCGCCATGACACTCTGTTTTATCATGTATAGGCAACGGGGCACAGAATCCTCATGACGTAAAATACAAAAAAAAATACAAATACAACACATCAACTAAGAAAATAATCACTTTGGGAAAACTTAGGAACCAAATTGGATAGCATAATAGCAAGAGACGAATGGGAGATTAGCACCATTTCGGCATATTTTTCAAGTTTTTCATAAGATAAGCCATCTGCTCAAGTTTTTCATATTCTAGAAAGATGGATGACTGTAAACAAAAATAAGTAGGGAGAGGAAAAATGAAGGTATGCTAGTACTCCCGAGAATATGATCCTTGAGTTACTGAGATAATTGTCTGGACACTCACCATTTCGTGAAGTCGCTATGCTCTGAAACGTTGTTTGAAAAAAAAAACATTTTCTTCTCGCCTATTGTGTTTTTTATTGTGTTTTTGTTTGTGGTATGTGCTTTTTGTGAAAATGTACCTAACTTACATTCGTTGCATAGAAGAATAAACACACCACCACTTTGACTCAACCTTATAACGACATGAGATGCACCATGCAGTTTATCGATCACAAATTACAACCTTATAACGATCACAAAACAACCTTATAACGACATTAGATGCACCATGCAGGTTATCGATCACAAATTACAACCTTATAACGATCACAACACAGCCTTATAACGACATTAGATGCACCATGCAGTTTATCGATCACAAATTACAACCTTATAACGATCAAAAAACAACCTTATAACGACATTAGATGCACCATGCAGTTTATCGATCACAAATTGCAACCTTATAACGATCACAAAACAACCTTATAACGAGATTAGATGCACCATGCAGTTTATCGATCACAAATTGCAACCTTATAACGATCACAAAACAACCTTATAACGAGATTAGATGCACCATGCAGGTTATCGATCACAAATTTCAGCAGACATGTCTGCTTAAATCTAGGATCGAAACTTCGACCGAACGCTTGTTACAACCACGTGTGTGTTTTTCTTGTTGGCCTTCTGTTTGTAAATTCACTCCACGATAGATGTGATTCTATTTTTAGAGTCGCATAAAAAAAACTGTAAACGCTGAAGCGAGCGTATCGTCAACATCCTCGGTTTCACCACGCCAGTCCGTTGACCCTTCTTACACCACAACATCCACTCTTCGCTCTGCCTCGAGCGGCTCTGCTGCCTAACGGCTAAGCAGTAGACCATGACTGCTAAGCACCTAAGCAGCAGCTCTTGTCTGCTAAGCACCTAAGCGGCAGGTCATGACTGCTAAGCACCTAAGCAAAAGAAAGTCATGCTAAGCACCTAAGAAAGTCATGCCCGCTAAGCGTCTAAGCGGCAGGTGATGCCTGCTAAGCGTCTAAGCAGCAGGACACACCGGCTGCGTTTGGCGCGGGCCAGGTCGCGGCGGATAGTAACAGTCAACTGAGGCAGCCCGCCGCCGCCGCTGCCGCCGCCGCCGCCGCCGGTACCGCCCTCCAGCAATGCACCATCTTTGGTAGCGCTCCGGCCGCCGCCGCCGCCACGGCCACCGGTCCGCCCAAACTATGTCAGGGCCACCGCCAGCTCCAAAGGATACTGCGCCAATGGTAATGAGGCAGCACAGATGCTAATTCAAGGGACAACCAAGGGATAGAAAGGCGCGCAAACCCCTCCCCCACCCCTATGCCGCCGCCGCCGCCGCCACGCCGCCGACTCGCTGGCATGAGCTCGTCTCGCCAGCCAGACTGTTATAAAGACGCGCTGTTAACGAGTGGCCACCGTGCCTGCGGCGAGACCGCCTCATGAATACGAACGCAGCGCGGCGGAGACCAGCTGGCGCGGATGCGTGCCGTCTCGACACACGCGTGTTTCGACACTGCGAGGCGGACGGCGGCGGCGGCGCGAGGACCCGTTGACCTCCACGGGACTACTGCCGACGCCCGCCCCATTCCAGTCCAGACCAGCTTAAAATCGAGCTGAATGACATGGCTGAGTAGTACGCGTGGTTAAGGCACGCCTGGCCAGCGCTACTGACAGGAGCCAGTCATCCAGGCGAAAACTGGGTTTGATGCAGCCTTCGTTCAACTCAGGTGATTCGAGTCTGGTTCCCGACAACCAGGCTATACAAGCTATGCCACAATAGGGACAATAAATACAATAAATACAATAAATACAATAAATACATTAAATACAATAAATACAATAAATACAATAAATACAATAAATACAGTAAATACAATACCTACAATACATACAATACATACAATACATACAATACATACAATACATACAATAAATACAATAAATACAATACATACAATAAATACAATAAATAAATAAATAAATAAATAAATAAATAAATAAATAAATAAATAAATAAATAAATAAATAAATAAATACAATACATACAATAAATACAATACATACAATAAATACAATAAATACAATAAATACAATAAATACAATAAATACAATAAATACAATAAATACAATAAATACAAGGAATACGGGTATGCGAAGTACTGGATGACCTGTAATTTCTGGCGGTGTATGCATTTATCATTCACCACATCTCTCTTCGGTAGTCGCTATGTTCTGATGACTTACTTAGGCAGAAGCGGCTTGAGGCAGTGGCTTGGCTGCCATATGTGTGACTTGCATGCAACGATGCGTTGCGATGCGTAGGCGATTGACCGCCGTGAAACTGCACCGAAGCTCTCCAGTATGCCAGCCGCTACTCTGCAGGAGCGGCGGCCCGCGTGGCAGTCGCTACTTTGCCGAAGCGTCCCGCGTTTCTCCTGGATATTCCAAGAAACGTTAAAGATAGAAGTGGGTGAAACTGTTCGAAGAACGGCTTGCAACTGAAGTGGTGTAGCCGGTCAGAAACTTGCGAGCTGGGATCTTAATATCACGGAGTTTTCTTTTTGCATACGCACCGCTGCACTGGAATCACACTTGACGGCGTCATTGTGTAACATTGGCCGAAAACATTCATGTGCCTAGGTACCTGCAATATGCATATCCTCAATATTACATCAGAGTTTTAACAAGCACCGTTAGTTTGGCAAGAAACGCTGGAGGAACAAGTAACTGTGAAATTGATTAGTATCTACATTTTGGTACCTTACTAACAGCTATGTGGTGAATAGGTAAATTAATCGAGGAGTTGACAGGCAAATTGTTAATATGTGGTGTGGTGGTAAAACTTTAGAATCTCCTGGTTCATTGCTTACCTACTGAATAGTACACAACAAATTTACTTTCATTTGTACTGTGGAAGAAGCTTAAAACGTTGAAAACTGTCCAATATTAACGCCGAAATGTTTATCGTTGCTAGGATTCACCGTGAATTGAACATACCACAATTATCTTGACTGGCATGCCACAATTTCATAATTGGCATCCTATGTCTATGCCAAAGTGCTTAATGACCACATTTGTAACATGACAAAGTCAGAAAAATATCAGCATTTCTAAACAAGAGATATTCACTATAGTCAGAACTACATTTTTAATGTAGTTCTGACTTGTCTATTTTAATTATTCATTTGACCACTAAAATACATATTTGGCATGTTATTGATCATTTTAACACAACTTTTGACAAGAACTACATTTGGCTTGTTTCATCAGCGAAGACCATAAGCGTACCATATCTATTTTACGCTGAACAGTAAGTAATTCGATCATTAATCTGACTTAGCAATACTCACTGATCGTTTTGTATGTTAAGCAACGAGGGAAGTATGAACCCTTCTGGTTAATATCGCTTGTACTTCAGTCATTCCATTCTCTCCACAATTTCCCTTATTTCTTTGTGGGTTTCATCAGTCTGCACCAGTGGTCAAGCACCTTCGCAAGCGTTTACACAAGCTGCGAATAAGTCATTCACCTACAAACATATCCCACAAACCACAAACATATCCCACAAACCACAAACATATCCCACAAACCACAAACATATCCTTCAAACCACAAATATATCCTTCAAACCACAAACATATCCCACAAACCACAAACATATCCCACGGGCGCGCACACAGCATTTTCGTAAGGGGGGCACGACCTCAAGGGGTCGGACCACGAGGTGGCCCCACCATTGCGTACCCAATAAAGACCCCTGTACAATGTACATATTATGCAATATTGAGAGGTAGTCGGCAGCGCACTAGAAAGAAAGCCAGTAGGGTGATGTTCCTATATCCGAACTTCAGCGTAGGTGGCAGTGCTTGTGCATGCCTTACGTAAACAGTGAATGACATTGATCATCTCACATTTCTCGGAAACTGGAAACCTAGCCACGGTGAGTACGGATAGGTATAAAAACACCACGCTATAATATTTCCAAAACATAATCCATACTCAAAGGCAGTGGGAGATTATTCCGATTATTCTCAGTTAAATTTGTAACTCAATGTATCGTGAAGATTTAACGTCAAATGGGTGTTCTTTTCGAGACCATACATGCATTATGCAATTATTTAAATTAATAAATTTAAAGGAATGGTGATAACCGAGTTATTCACTGGTGTTATGAATGTGTCAGAAAGTGGGGGCTAGAACATTTTGTTTGCAATAGGATTAAATATTAATGTTAAAACTGTAAGAAGTACATTGCCTCTAGTTTGCTGGTGCATGCATTGCCCCTTTGCCCCTTTGCCCCCTTCCCCGTTCCTACACCTATGGGCATGAACCGCTGGTATGCAGCAATCCCAAAAATGAACTAGCCAGTTCAAGCTCAGAGATGCCAACATACATCCACGTTAAGTTAAGTTTGGGTCAAGTCACTGAGAGGACCGGCTCTGCGAGGGATGTACGGTGTGCCTCCGTTTTCGTTAATTTTAACATTAACCCTGACGGCTAATGCATGCAAATAATTGACTTAAAAATTGATTTGTCTCCCAATTCACCCACCCAGGCTCGGCTACACCCAGGCAAGATATTACTAGGTACCTACACTACTGAGTACCGACTACACCTTCATTCAGCTCCCAATCTCCCCATCCGCTGTCTCAGAGGAACCCCCACGAGGCCGAACCCCACCACCAACAACACCGCCTTTGCATCTGTCAATGCATGTCCATGTCCGCCATGTGATGGTGACCCCAAACGCGCCAATTTAAGAAACAACAACAGAGCGCGTCAAGCGCCTTGTTCGGCAGCAGAGCTTCACAAACAACCGCCACGTCACCAAGCAACGGGCTATTAAAACCACCGTCCTACGTTGATAGACAGTGTGTTTGACAGCTTCACAATGTTTGTGAAGCTCTGCTACCGAACAGGGCCATGTTTCCTAAAATACAGCTTTGTAGATGTTTGCCGTGCGTTCGGTATCTGGAAAATGTTGGATAATTTTCCGGGATCATGGAGAAGAAGAAAAATCCAGGATCACGTTCGGGATCTGGAAAATGGAAAATAATCCCCGATAATTTTCCGTCGCGGGCGAGAATCGTGGGAAAATGTCCGGAACAGGGTCGCTTGGAGTCCCAGCTGACTCTGAGCAGCGTCCCTTCGTCGTAGTCAGCTGACTGCCGCTGCGTTCACCGGCGGCCATTTGCTGTCTTTTAACTTGAGTGTTTGCACATGTTGTGTTCTCAAAGTTGTTCCTGTTGTTTTTAAGGTCGACTAATACCAATTTCACGCCTGAGTTGAGTTAAATACGTGTTTTACAGGCCAGCGCACGAACAAAAGCCGATGGATAATATCCTTCCAGATACCGAACGCTCTGCGGAGCGATTATTTTCCCATGGAAAATTCTCCCCGACAGAGTAGATGCCGAACACGCGAAGGGAAAATTATCGGCGATAATTATCCAGCGGAGAATATCCAAAGGAAAGCAATTTCCAGATACCGAACGCACGCTTGAATGAATTTACGGATGCACATTGGCGCATTACGTCACGGGCCGCGGACAGTCGTGGTGTGCTAAGATGAAAATATAAAAAAACTCACTTTTCATTTGTGAAAAATACATCCGAATTTTCTTCTGATACAAAAAAAAATACAACCGGACAGGGGCCTCACCGGGCGGCCTTAGAAGGGCCCCGCATTTCATAAGGGGGGGGGGACACGGACCAGTGTGTCCCCCGTGTGTGCGCCTCTGGTATGTGGCACACTTCGTCTTATTTTATATATTTTTATCTCCTTAGAACTTCGACCCGTTATACATTTACGCAATCTATCGCGGATGTGGTCCTGCTCAAGTACATACAGAGTAGTGAGTATGGGCTATCAGAGTCGCTTTCTATATTTTCGCGGTGGGCCCCTTCGGATGAAAATATAAAAAATGAAATCTTTCACTTTTCATTTGTAAAAAATACATCCGGATTTGTGTTCTTTTTTATTCAAACAAAATGCAACCGGACAGGGGCCCCACTGGGCCGCCTCATAGGGGCCCCGCATTTCGTAAAGGGGCACGGGCCCGTGTGCCCCTCCCCCTTGTGTGCGCCTCTGATAGCCCATACTCACTACTCTGTATGTACTTGAGCAGGACCACATCCGCGGTCCTGCTCAAGTACTCTGTATGTACTTGAGCAGGACCGCGGATGTGGCCAACTACAGCAATCGTAGCGGATAGCGCGGAACTACAACGCGTGAGTACTTTTTAGACGCTTCCGCGCGGCGCAGAAGACGTGATTTACCCATATGATATCCGATAAGGGAAGCGTAAAGTCAGGGCAAGCCCCGGCAATAGATGCAGGCTATAGAATCGTGCCCGATACCATGAGACTCTCTACCTGCCTTGGAGCTACTGATATGAACTTTCCAGACGCGGATTTAGGGGGGGGGGGGCGCTGGGGCGCGCGCCCTCTCCTGAAGGCCGATGAATTCAACGAAAAGCTGTCAAATACTCAGGAAATTAGTGCAAAGTGCTTGATAATCACTCTATCCATTACCAAAACGACCGGATATTTGAAAGTACCAACAAAAGATGCATGTACGCACACATTCTGACCGGCCTTAAACATCGCGCCCATTGCCGCGCCCCCTCCTGGGAAGAATTCAGGATCGGCGCCTGCGTCCCGGCACTGTTCTGATTCAGAAGGGCCTCATTTGGAGCGAACTGGCGCCGAGCTTCTGCGGCCGTGTCGTGCGGAATAGCATACCATCGCAGGCGCGTGACACAGGTCCGTGGCAGACGTCCGTGGCAGGCGCATGACACAGGTCCGTGGCAGACGTCCGTGGCAGACGGCTCTATTCCACGCACGTCACAGTCAAGGCAGTCAAAGCTTCGCAATGTGTTAATTTGAGGGTATTTTCGAGGTGGCTGTTACGCACACGGAATAAATGGTTCACGGCGATGATTTTGAAAATAACAACAGTCAATACAATCTTGTTTAGGGTTTTCAACATCTAGCGATCTCGGAAAATTAAAGAGTCCGCCCTATGTCGTTCAAAGTCATATTTTAATGGGAAGCAACAGTACGTGCAAATGAACGGTCATTGTGCCGATTTGTCGTCAGTGCATTAGGCACACAGGAGGGTGGACGGTGGAACGCATGCACGGAGGTCTCTACCAATGTGCATACCTTGTTTACCAACAACTTGCTAGACATTTACGCTATTTCAAACCTGGATATTGACACTGTTCACACCAGCATGTAACACACAAAAGCGTTTATACACTTAATTTGCTGTCTAAGGCCACCCTGCTGCGGCCGAAGTCATCGACCCAAAATCAGGGCACCATCTTGAAGGACAAAGGCGGTCCTCTACCTTCCACGCCTGACGCCCATGCCCCTGGTTTTTACGCTTCAATATAATCGTGTATTGATGTCAAGGACAGGGCTCCGTCTGTTCACCACGGCGTGTCCTTGGTGCTCAGGTATGTGAGAAGTGTTGATGATATCGGCTTCTTACAAGTCTGTGTGTGTCGCGCTGGCCATATTTACATACGAGACAGACAGGTAGAAAAGTCATTTGAGTCGGTCAGGCAATTCAGCTCGTGCAGATATTTCATTTATTATAGTTATTTTGAGTCATTTTGGTCAGTTTAGTCAGTCCAATCCATCCAATCAGTCAACTTACTTCAGTAGCGCGTGTCATCCATTCAGTGTTAAAAGTCAAAACGTTAAGTTAATGTTAGAAGCAATGTCTAGCAACGCCCGTTAGCTAAACCCAAGGCAGAATAGCGCGATAGGACACAGCGCATTGACTGATAGAAACAGGGGAGATCGTCTGACTTCGTTGGTGACTTACCATTAAAAGCATACAATACACATCTCGCGCCCATATAACATGATAAATGTTTTCCAAGAAACAGAGGCCGCAAGAGACTATGTATCGTGAAACGGAAAATGTCGCCATGCTGAGCAATGCGCATATATGTATGCCTTTATCATGCTCATAACAATGCTCCGAGGTTGCGTGTGATTCTTCCCGTATAGCATGTGATCAATCGTATGCCTTTATCATGCTCATAACAATGCTCCGAGGTTGCGTGTGATTCTTCCCGTATAGCATGTGATCAATCGTATGCCTTTATCATGATAACAATGCTCCGAGGTTGCGTGTGATTCTTTCCGTATAGCATGTGATCAATCGTATGCTTTTATCATGCTCATAACAATGCTCCGAGGTTGCGTGTGATTCTTCCCGTATAGCATGTGATCAATCGTATGCCTTTATCATGCTCATAGCAATGCTCCGAGGTTGCGTGTGATTCTTCCCGTATAGCATGTGATCAATCGTATGCCCTTATCATGATAACAATGCTCCGAGGTTGCGTGTGATTCTTCCCGTATAGCATGTGATCAATCGTATGCGTTTATCATGATAACAATGCCCGAGGTTGCGTGTGATTCTTCCAGTATAGCATGTGATCAATCGTATGCCTTTATCATGATAACAATGCTCCGAGGTTGCGTGTGATTCTTCCCGTATAGCATGTGATCAATCGTAAGCGTTTATCATGATAACAATGCTCCGAGGTTGCGTGTGATTCTTCCCGTATAGCATGTGATCAACCGTATGCCTTTATCATGATAACAATGCTCCGAGGTTGCGTGTGATTCTTCCTATATAGCATGTGATCAATCAAATGCCTTTATCATGATAACAATGTTCCGAGGTTGCGTGTGATTCTTCCCGTATAGCATGTGATCAATCGTAAGCGTTTATCATGATAACAATGCTCCGAGGTTGCGTGTGATTCTTCCCGTATAGCATGTGATCAATCGTATGCCTTTATCATGATAACAATGCTCCGAGGTTGCGTGTGATTCTTCCTATATAGCATGTGATCAATCAAATGCCTTTATCATGATAACAATGCTCCGAGGTTGCGTGTGATTCTTCCCGTATAGCATGTGATCAATCGTATGCTTTTATCATGCTCATAACAATGCTCCGAGGTTGCGTGTGATTCTTCCCGTATAGCATGTGTTCCTCACTCTCGTGTCAACATCGTGCAGAATGGAATGTTCACTCGCTTACCAATGGTCACGAACGCCTTCCTTAGAGAGAAGACTGTCCCAGCCGACATCTTCGATGATGGTCATGGCTCCTTCAAGCGGCAGGTGCTGAAATATGTCAGAAAGCAGTGTGGATTGCATGATGTTCCGCGTGACATGTAACGCGTTTTTGATATTTTGTTCTGTTATCTTCGTTTTATTTATACTTGTGTAGCTGTATTTGTGTGTATGTGTTTACGTTTTTAACTATTTGACTTCGCCTGTCATTGGGTTCATCCCGTTGGTGATACAGTTGAATAGAAAGAAATATAAATGTGACCAATCGTATGCCTTTATCATGCTCATAACAATGCTACAAGGTTGCGTGTGATTCTTCCCGTATAGCATGTGATCAATCGTATGCCTTTATCATGATAACAATGCTCCGAGGTTGCGTGTGATTCTTCCCGTATAGCATGTGATCAATTGTAAGCGTTTATCATGATAACAATGATCCGAGGTTGCGTGTGATTCTTCCCGTATAGCATGTGATCAATCGTATGCCTTTATCATGATAACAATGCTCCGAGGTTGCGGGTGATTCTTCCCGTATAGCATGTGATCAATCGTATGCGTTTATCATGATAACAATTTTCCGAGGTTGCGTATGATTCTTCCCGCATAGCATGTGATCAATCGTATGCCTTTATCATGATAACAATGCTCCGAGGTTGCCTGTGATTCTTCCCGTATAGCATGTGATCAATCGTATGCCTTTATCATGATAACAATACTCCGAGGTTGCGTGTGATTCTTCCCGTATAGCATGTGATCAATCAAATGCCTTTATCATGATAACAATGTTCCGAGGTTGCGTGTGATTCTTCCCGTATAGCATGTGATCAATCGTATGCGTTTATCATGATAACAATACTCCGAGGTTGCGTGTGATTCTTCCCGTATAGCATGTGATCAATCGTATGCCTTTATCATGATAGCAATGCTCCGAGGTTGCCTGTGATTCTTCCCGTATAGCATGTGATCAGTCGTATGCCCTTATCATGATAACAATGCTCCGAGGTTGCGTGTGATTCTTCCTGTATAGCATGTGATCAATCGTATGCCTTTATCATGCTCATAACAATGCTCCGAGGTTGCGTGTGATTCTTCCCGTATAGCATGTGATCAATCGTATGCGTTTATCATGATAACAATACTCCGAGGTTGCGTGTGATTCTTCCCGTAAAGCATGTGATCAATCGTATGCGTTTATCATGATAACATACTCCGAGGTTGCGTGTGATTCTTCCCGTATAGCATGTGATCAATCGTATGCCTTTATCATGATAACAATGCTCCGAGGTTGCGTGTGATTTTTCCCGTATAGCATGTGATCAATCGTATGCGTTTATCATGATAACAATGCTCCGAGGTTGCGTGTGATTCTTCCCGTATAGCATGTGATCAATCGTATGCCTTTATCATGCTCATAACAATGCTCCGAGGTTGCGTGTGATTCTTCCCGTATAGCATGTGATCAATCGTATGCGTTTATCATGATAACAATGCTCCGAGGTTGCGTGTGATTCTTCCCGTATAGCATGTGATCAATCAAATGCCTTTATCATGATAACAATGTTCCGAGGTTGCGTGTGATTCTTCCCGTATAGCATGTGATCAATCGTATGCGTTTATCATGATAACAATACTCCGAGGTTGCGTGTGATTCTTCCCGTATAGCATGTGATCAATCGTATGCCTTTATCATGATAACAATGCTCCGAGGTTGCCTGTGATTCTTCCCGTATAGCATGTGATCAATCGTATGCCCTTATCATGATAACAATGCTCCGAGGTTGCGTGTGATTCTTCCCGTATAGCATGTGATCAATCGTATGCCTTTATCATGCTCATAACAATGCTCCGAGGTTGCGTGTGATTCTTCCCGTATAGCATGTGATCAATCGTATGCGTTTATCATGATAACAATTTTCCGAGGTTGCGTGTGATTCTTCCCGTATAGCATGTGATCAATCAAATGCCTTTATCATGATAACAATGTTCCGAGGTTGCGTGTGATTCTTCCCGTATAGCATGTGATCAATCGTATGCGTTTATCATGATAACAATACTCCGAGGTTGCGTGTGATTCTTCCCGTATAGCATGTGATCAATCGTATGCCTTTATCATGATAACAATGCTCCGAGGTTGCCTGTGATTCTTCCCGTATAGCATGCGATCAATCGTATGCCTTTATCAAGCTCATAACAACGCTCCAAGGTTGCGTGTGATTCTTCCCGTATAGCATGTGATCAATCGTATGCCTTTATCATGATAACAATGTTCCGAGGTTGCGTGTGATTCTTCCCGTATAGCATGTGATCAATCGTATGCCTTTATCATGATAACAATGCTCCGAGGTTGCGTGTGAGTCTTCCCGTATCGCATGTGATCAATCGTATGCCTTTATCATGATAACAATACTCCGAGGTTGCGCGTGATTCTTCCCGTATAGCACGTGATCAATCGTATGCGTTTATCATGATAACAATGCTCCGAGGTTGCGTGTGATTCTTCCCGTATAGCATGTGATCAATCGTATGCCTTTATCATGATAACAATGCTCCGAGGTTGCGTGTGATTCTTCCCGTATAGCATGTGATCAATCGTATGCCTTTATCATGCTCATAACAATGCTCAGAGGTTGCGTGTGATTCTTCCCGTATAGCATGTGATCAATCAAATGCCTTTATCATGATAACATACTCCGAGGTTGCGTGTGATTCTTCCCGTATAGCATGTGATCAATCGTATGCCTTTATCATGATAACAATGCTCCGAGGTTGCGTGTGATTTTTCCCGTATAGCATGTGATCAATCGTATGCGTTTATCATGATAACAATGCTCCGAGGTTGCGTGTGATTCTTCCCGTATAGCATGTGATCAATCGTATGCCTTTATCATGTTCATAACAATGCTCCGAGGTTGCGTGTGATTCTTCCCGTATAGCATGTGATCAATCGTATGCGTTTATCATGATAACAATGCTCCGAGGTTGCGTGTGATTCTTCCCGTATAGCATGTGATCAATCGTATGCCTTTATCATGCTCATAACAATGCTCCGAGGTTGCGTGTGATTCTTCCCGTATAGCATGTGATCAATCGTATGCGTTTATCATGATAACAATGCTCCGAGGTTGCGTGTGATTCTTCCCGTATAGCATGTGATCAATCAAATGCCTTTATCATGATAACAATGTTCCGAGGTTGCGTGTGATTCTTCCCGTATAGCATGTGATCAATCGTATGCGTTTATCATGATAACAATACTCCGAGGTTGCGTGTGATTCTTCCCGTATAGCATGTGATCAATCGTATGCCTTTATCATGATAACAATGCTCCGAGGTTGCCTGTGATTCTTCCCGTATAGCATGTGATCAATCGTATGCCCTTATCATGATAACAATGCTCCGAGGTTGCGTGTGATTCTTCCCGTATAGCATGTGATCAATCGTATGCCTTTATCATGCTCATAACAATGCTCCGAGGTTGCGTGTGATTCCTCCCGTATAGCATGTGATCAATCGTATGCGTTTATCATGATAACAATTTTCCGAGGTTGCGTGTGATTCTTCCCGTATAGCATGTGATCAATCAAATGCCTTTATCATGATAACAATGTTCCGAGGTTGCGTGTGATTCTTCCCGTATAGCATGTGATCAATCGTATGCGTTTATCATGATAACAATACTCCGAGGTTGCGTGTGATTCTTCCCGTATAGCATGTGATCAATCGTATGCCTTTATCATGATAACAATGCTCCGAGGTTGCCTGTGATTCTTCCCGTATAGCATGCGATCAATCGTATGCCTTTATCAAGCTCATAACAACGCTCCAAGGTTGCGTGTGATTCTTCCCGTATAGCATGTGATCAATCGTATGCCTTTATCATGATAACAATGTTCCGAGGTTGCGTGTGATTCTTCCCGTATAGCATGTGATCAATCGTATGCCTTTATCATGATAACAATGCTCCGAGGTTGCGTGTGAGTCTTCCCGTATCGCATGTGATCAATCGTATGCCTTTATCATGATAACAATACTCCGAGGTTGCGCGTGATTCTTCCCGTATAGCACGTGATCAATCGTATGCGTTTATCATGATAACAATGCTCCGAGGTTGCGTGTGATTCTTCCCGTATAGCATGTGATCAATCGTATGCCTTTATCATGATAACAATGCTCCGAGGTTGCGTGTGATTCTTCCCGTATAGCATGTGATCAATCGTATGCCTTTATCATGCTCATAACAATGCTCAGAGGTTGCGTGTGATTCTTCCCGTATAGCATGTGATCAATCAAATGCCTTTATCATGATAACAATTTTCCGAGGTTGCGTGTGATTCTTCCCGTATAACATGTGATCAATCGTATGCCTTTATCATGATAAAAATGTTCCGAGGTTGCGTGTGATTCTTCCCGTATAGCATGTGATCAATCGTATGCGTTTATCATGATAACAATACTCCAAGGTTGCGTGTGATTCTTCCCGTATAGCATGTGATCAATCGTATGCCTTTATCATGATAACAATGCTCCGAGGTTGCGTGTGATTCTTCCCGTATAGCATGTGATCAATCGTATGCCTTTATCATGATAAAAATGTTCCGAGGTTGCGTGTGATTCTTCCCGTATAGCATGTGATCAATCGTATGCCTTTATCATGACAACAATGCTCCGAGGTTGCGTGTGAGTCTTCCCGTATCGCATGTGATCAATCGTATGCCTTTATCATGATAACAATACTCCGAGGTTGCGCGTGATTCTTCCCGTATAGCACGTGATCAATCGTATGCGTTTATCATGATAACAATGCTCCGAGGTTGCGTGTGATTCTTCCCGTATAGCATGTGATCAATCGTATGCCTTTATCATGATAACAATGCTCCGAGGTTGCGTGTGATTCTTCCCGTATAGCATGTGATCAATCGTATGCCTTTATCATGCTCATAACAATGCTCAGAGGTTGCGTGTGATTCTTCTCGTATAGCATGTGATCAATCAAATGCCTTTATCATGATAACAATTTTCCGAGGTTGCGTGTGATTCTTCCCGTATAACATGTGATCAATCGTATGCCTTTATCATGATAACAATGTTCCGAGGTTGCGTGTGATTCTTCCCGTATAGCATGTGATCAATCGTATGCGTTTATCATGATAACAATACTCCAAGGTTGCGTGTGATTCTTCCCGTATAGCATGTGATCAATCGTATGCCTTTATCATGATAACAATGCTCCGAGGTTGCGTGTGATTCTTCCCGTATAGCATGTGATCAATCGTATGCCTTTATCATGATAGCGCATGCGCAGACAGACCTGTGATCCATGACGCGTCCAGATTTAGTAACTAGTATGACGGTATGCTAAACTGAACGAATGGACTCTAGACGCATATGTTCTTTAACCCTCGCCCTACGGGGGGGGGGGGGGCTGACAGCCCCCCTCCCCCCTGAGGTTTTTCTTGAATACTTTTTACACATGCGGCGCATCTTGCTGAAATTTTGGTTAGCTGAGTTTACAACAATTATACGTATGCTATAACAAAATATTTGAAATTGGTTAAGTAGTGTGGGAGATAATCATGTTTTGATGACGTCATGTTGGTGCAAACACGATAAATATTAGAAAAATGGTAGAAAACAGAGTTTTAAAGGAAATTGCAAACACAATTCACCAAAGATACAAAATGGCATTTTCTTTAAAATGGCAATCTCTGATTTTCAAAATTTTGAGTTTTTGACTCGTAAAATAAAAATATATGTATTTTGTTTTAATCCCACATCCAAGTTTCCAAAGATGTTAGAAAAACCGGAATATATGTGAGAGAACTGAGTATGGACAATACCCATAACAAATTTAAAAGCAATATCTTCATTTTTGACTGAGTGATGGCTCCCTAAGTGTAAGACTCTGATGACGTCATTTTTTAATAACTTTTTTTGACTTTTTTTTAGAAGATACGAACAACAAATAATTAACTTTTCTGTATTTCTGAGCCAAAACTGGTCTAGGAATATGCCTTTTTATTTACATTTATCAATTTCTAATTTTGAGGTTTGGTGAAAAAAGATCCCGTAGGGCGAGGGTTAAAAACGGCCAATTTGGTATCAGAAACTTGTTATAAGCTCAATACATGCTTCCATAACTATTGAATAGTAATAATATCGCCTAAATCGGTAATTTATTTCTTGGAATGTATAATATACTAAGACCAAAACTTCTCAGAAATTTTTCTGAAACTTTTCAGAAACTTTTCAGCGCAATAATCCTTTGTGAAAACGGCTATTATGTGGGATAACGTTTTTTAGGCTCATAATGCAAAATAGAGTCAATAAAAAAACACCGCCTCATACTATGTGATATATTAATGAGAAAATGAAACAAAGGAGACGACAGTTTCATTTTCTCATTAATATATCACATAGTATGAGGTTGTGGTTTTATTGACTATTTTACTGTACTATGGTTCGTGTGTCAGAAACGCTGAACATAAAACACAGCGTCAGAAACGCACTATGTCACACAACGTTTCTGTGTTGAAAATGTCCCAGTCATCAATCGTACACAAATAGACATCGTAAGAGTTGAAAACTGTAGAAGTTTTCGGCTTGATATGCCACGTGCGAACCATGTTCTTTATCTGCGTTGACAAGTTAAAAACAGCAACAATAATTTACTGCATGCTTTTAATAAAAAAAATACTTGAAGCGGATTTCTTTAAAGGGAAATGATGACCTTTTTATTTTGTTTAGCAACAATTTATTAGGCTAACGTTGTGGTATAAAAATGATGTGAGCTGAATTTAAGAATACAATAAAATTATTCCCTAATTCAAAGTTGGAAGTTTGTAAAAATTAAAAAGCAAGCACATATACTTCTTTCGGAGTTTATGATCGGTGTTTTCCCTGCACTATTGAAAACGCGACAAATCTGGCGCTTTTGGATCAATCTGTTCAACGTTGAATACATCTCGTTGAATTACCTCTCAACAAATCGCATACTCTAAAGCGGAGTTCACAGTGAGAGTGGCGGACGCCAAAAGTCATCTGCCATCCGTCATTTTGCCGGACGCCAGCCCGACTGATCGAAGTTGAAATATGGTAGCCATTGGCGGATCCGCCATGCTTCCAAATATAGGTGCCGAAAGTGGCGCTCTATATTCATAACTGCGTTTTTGTTGTGGGATTTTGTACCGCCGTCAAGTTAGCAGCAGATTGATTATCCATCTACGGCAACAGATTCGGATTTTCGTTGGTGGGAACCATTGACATATTTGATTGATACCATTGAACCATTGATAGGTATATAGGTATATACTTATATAGGTCAATAGTTGGAACGGATCCGTTAGAACATTTTTTTTTAGCGTTCGTACGTGTTACGGATCCGTTGGAACATTTTTTTTGGGGGGGGGGGGGAGGGGGTGAGCGTTCGTACGTGTTATGAATCTGTTGGAACGGTTTTTCGTTGCAACGTTTTTTGGGGGGAGAGCGTTCGTATGGGTTATGGATCGAACGGTTTCGTTGGAAGTTTGTTAGCGTTCGTTCGTGTTATGGATCCGTTGGAACGGTTTCGTTGGTACGTTTTATTTTTGGCAGCGTTCGTACGTGTTGTTGAAACTTACAGCAGCAGATTCGGATTTTCGTTGGAACGGTTTTGTTGGCAGCGTTCGTACATGTGGTTGGAAATTTTCGTTATAACGTTTTGTTTGGCAGCGTTCGTACGTGTTATGGATCCCTTGGAACGTTTTTTTTTGTGGGAGCATTCGTACGTGTTATGGATCCGTTAGAACGGTTTCGTTGGAATGTTTTTTGGCAGCGTTTGTACCATATGTGGAAAATTGTCAAAATGCCAGGGGGTGATTTTCCACCGGCGGCGGTTCAGCCTAAGTTGGATCGAGGGGTAGGGGGTGGAGAGGAGAGGGACGGCCGTTTACGGCCGCTTAACCGTAGTGGCACCGTAAAATAAAAGGGAGCAAGTGGCGCAATAAACGATACAAACATCATGCAATATAATACCATCGGAATGGATGTTATGGTATGTCTGGGGGTAATAAATTCCCTGCAGTCTGCACAACGGCCGTCATAAAATAATAACACTACAAGTCGATGCAAGGATCTTACTTTATTTTGAGTTTCGAAAGAGGCACGGTCTGATCTCATACACAGCTCCATGGACAAAGAACCATGGCGGCGCGGCTGACGCGCGGAGCTCACACAGATACCACAATGGCGAGAGCGAGCCTACACTACCAACCAGGTCCGCTGTGAGACACAAAACTAAGCCGTCCCTGGCCTGCTATATACACACCCAGTCACAGTGTCAATCTGCGAGACTGATTGGTCACCATCCACTACCCAGCTGATCGACGGCCGGCCACGGTCACTCTCCGGCCGTCCGAGCTTCACGGCCCATCTCAGAAATATGGAGGAACACCAGGTCGCAGCATATATCCTCACCAACGCACGTGCGAGAAGTCAACGCTGTTCGCGCGGAAATGGCGGCGTGGCTGATACGCGGAGAGCACAAGGATATCAAGAGCGAGCTTGGTCTACAAACAGGTCCACTGTGAGGCACAAAGTAAGCCGTACCTGGCCGGCTGACAGTCTATTTACACACAGTCACAATCTGCGGGCACATTGGTTACCATCCACTACCCAGCTATTAGGTCGCTCCGAACAGACGGACACGCTGAGGCGACCGACGCGAGAACTCGGCGACGACCTCATCGAGGTTGAGTGCTCATCCCCGTATGCCGCGCACACAGCAGCGTAGTTTAAGCGCGCCTGGGACATGGTCGTGTGCAGGTATGACTTAACCCTATTTGTAACAGGGGGGGGGGGGCGGATTCCGCCCCCCTCATGTTTTTCGCAGATATCTCCAGAACGGCTGGGAGCAGGCCCATGCAATTTTGGGACTTTTCATATAATTGAATACCGCATTTGGAGTCAAAATTTTGAGTTCTTAACCTGAACAGAGGCGGTTCAAGGGTACAGTTTTGGGTGGGTTCGGAGGCGATATTTGGCGATAATACGGAAATGTGATCTTCACGGTTTCTTCGTAACTGCCTCCAGTACGAAGGAGTTACATCGGTTCACGGTGATTGCAACAAGTGCAAATTAGTTGATGTTAATGAAATATCATTAAAATTTCATGGCAGAGGCGGTTTCAGGGGCTTGAAAAGGGGGGGGGGGTCCAGGAAGTATTGAATGCTTGGCGGGAAGCAAATAGAGCAATGCAAGGGGCATTTATAGTTATCAAGATGTAAAAGATAGCTTCTGCTTCCATTATTTGCATAATTTATTACATATAGAGTTTCAGGGGCGTGTTCAGGCACATGAAAAGGGGGTGACTGGCTTGGTGATGACGATATGCCAGCGATAACGGCGCAATAGACGGTTAGCTTATAATTATATATGCACATATGAGGCCAGGAAAGGGAATAAAGTCATTTTTTGCAGAGGCGCGCTCAGGAATGGAAGAAAGGGGGTCATATTATTGCAAGGAAACTAAGAGGCATGGGCGTACAATGACATAACATACTGTAGTTTTCGGATGAAACACGCACCACAGGCTACTCTACGAACGATTATAAGATAATAGGCGAGTCCAGGTAGGGTAAAAGGGGGGTAAGCAATGTTAATTGAAGTTGTAAGTGAAATAGTCACTGTTGACTAGTTAGTATCATAATAGCGGATAATATACTTATCAAAAGGTATTGAGCCGCCCCAGTTTGGATCCTGGATACGCCTATTATGAAGTACAACATGCCAAAAGGAACTATCTACGATCAGTAACATATTTATAGTGCTGGGTAGCAACTTGTCTGCGGTTAATATTTTTTCCAATTTTACCCCCCTTTTTCACTAACCTGGTACCGCCTATGGCAAAAAATATGATTTTTAACTGTTTTGCCTAATGTCACAATCACATACCATTTAATTTCTTAAAAAAACACATCAAAAAATGGTTTTATTACGCATTTACTTCACCCCCATATTGAGTAACCTGCACACGCCTATGATTTTGAATTTTCAAACGCCACTGTCATATATCGATTTCCGATTCAATCTCTATCGATTCGTATTAATTGTGTTAAAATCGGTCGATAAACATGAAAGCTATGTTGGATCAAAAATACCACTAAAATTTGTGGTTTTTGCCCCCCTGTTTCCCCCCTATCAGAAATTTAGATTTTATTATTATTTAGAAATGTAGATCGTGTTGAGGGGAACCAAACACCGTTTCATTTTTGAAAATCGGACAGGTAGATCTCGAGATCTCCGGGGGGCGGAATCCGCATCCCCCCCCCTGTTACAAATAGGGGTAGCCAGGAGCCTGTTACAAATAGGGTTAAGCCGACGGAGGAGGCTGAAACTGCGCTCAGACGCGCAATTCGTCACCGGCACCGTCAGCATCAAACGCACCAGCTGACTTTATTCACCCATTTACCCAGGTTACGTTTAATGCACCCTTCAAACAATGCATATTCTAAGGATATTCGGTAACATTCTCGTAGTTTATAATGCAAGCGATGATGGGTGATGTGAAGCGTATGCATGATGGGTGATGTGAAGCGTATGATGGGTGATGTGAAGCGTATGATGGGTGATGTGAAGCGTATGATGGGTGATGTGAAGCGTATGCATGATGGGTGATGTGAAGCGTATGATGGGTGATGTGAAGCGTATGCATGATGGGTGATGTGAAGCGTATGATGGGTGATGTGAAGCGTATGATGGGTGATGTGAAGCGTATGATGGGTGATGTGAAGCGTATGCATGATGGGTGATGTGAAGCGTATGATGGGTGATGTGAAGCGTATGCATGATGGGTGATGTGAAGCGTATGATGGGTGATGTGAAGCGTATGCATGATGGGTGATGTGAAGCGTATGCATGATGGGTGATGTGAAGCGTATGCATGATGGGTGATGTGAAGCGTATGATGGGTGATGTGAAGCGTATGATGGGTGATGTGAAGCGTATGATGGGTGATGTGAAGCGTATGCATGATGGGTGATGTGAAGCGTATGCATGATGGGTGATGTGAAGCGTATGCATGATGGGTGATGTGAAGCGTATGTATGCTGGGTGATGTGAAGCGTATGTATGCTGGGTGATGTGAAGCGTATGGATGATGGGTGATGTGAAGCGTATGTATGCTGGGTGATGTGAAGCGTATGGATGATGGGTGATGTGAAGCGTATGTATGCTGGGTGATGTGAAGCGTATGCATGATGGGTGATGTGAAGCGTATGTATGCTGGGTGATGTGAAGCGTATGCATGATGGGTGATGTGAAGCGTATGTATGCTGTGTGATGTGAAGCGTATGGATGATGGGTGATGTGAAGCGTATGGATGATGGGTGATGTGAAGCGTATGATGGGTGATGTGAAGCGTATGGATGATGGGTGATGTGAAGCGTATGATGGGTGATGTGAAGCGTATGATGGGTGATGTGAAGCGTATGATGGGTGATGTGAAGCGTATGATGGGTGATGTGAAGCGTATGATGGGTGATGTGAAGCGTATGATGGGTGATGTGAAGCGTATGGATGATGGGTGATGTGAAGCGTATGATGGGTGATGTGAAGCGTATGATGGGTGATGTGAGGCGTATGATGGGTGATGTGAAGCGTATGATGGGTGATGTGAAGCGTATGGATGATGGGTGATGTGAAGCGTATGATGGGTGATGTGAAGCGTATGCATGATGGGTGATGTGAAGCGTATGATGGGTGATGTGAAGCGTATGCATGATGGGTGATGTGAAGCGTATGATGGGTGATGTGAAGCGTATGCATGATGGGTGATGTGAAGCGTATGCATGATGGGTGATGTGAAGCGTATGCATGATGGGTGATGTGAAGCGTATGTATGCTGGGTGATGTGAAGCGTATGGATGATGGGTGATGTGAAGCGTATGGATGATGGGTGATGTGAAGCGTATGATGGGTGATGTGAAGCGTATGCATGATGGGTGATGTGAAGCGTATGATGGGTGATGTGAAGCGTATGATGGGTGATGTGAAGCGTATGCATGATGGGTGATGTGAAGCGTATGATGGGTGATGTGAAGCGTATGCATGATGGGTGATGTGAAGCGTATGTATGATGGGTGATGTGAAGCGTATGCATGATGGGTGATGTGAAGCGTATGGATGATGGGTGATGTGAAGCGTATGGATGATGGGTGATGTGAAGCGTATGCATGATGGGTGATGTGAAGCGTATGGATGATGGGTGATGTGAAGCGTATGGATGATGGGTGATGTGAAGCGTATGATGGGTGATGTGAAGCGTATGCATGATGGGTGATGTGAAGCGTATGCATGATGGGTGATGTGAAGCGTATGGATGATGGGTGATGTGAAGCGTATGATGGGTGATGTGAAGCGTATGATGGGTGATGTGAAGCGTATGATGGGTGATGTGAAGCGTATGATGGGTGATGTGAAGCGTATGTATGATGGGTGATGTGAAGCGTATGATGGGTGATGTGAAGCGTATGCATGATGGGTGATGTGAAGCGTATGCATGATGGGTGATGTGAAGCGTATGCATGATGGGTGATGTGAAGCGTATGATGGGTGATGTGAAGCGTATGATGGGTGATGTGAAGCGTATGTATGATGGGTGATGTGAAGCGTATGCATGATGGGTGATGTGAAGCGTATGATGGGTGATGTGAAGCGTATGCATGATGGGTGATGTGAAGCGTATGATGGGTGATGTGAAGCGTATGATGGGTGATGTGAAGCGTATGATGGGTGATGTGAAGCGTATGCATGATGGGTGATGTGAAGCGTATGATGGGTGATGTGAAGCGTATGGATGATGGGTGATGTGAAGCGTATGCATGATGGGTGATGTGAAGCGTATGCATGATGGGTGATGTGAAGCGTATGATGGGTGATGTGAAGCGTATGATGGGTGATGTGAAGCGTATGATGGGTGATGTGAAGCGTATACATGATGGGTGATGTGAAGCGTATGCATGATGGGTGATGTGAAGCGTATGATGGGTGATGTGAAGCGTATGATGGGTGATGTGAAGCGTATGCATGATGGGTGATGTGAAGCGTATGCATGATGGGTGATGTGAAGCGTATGCATGATGGGTGATGTGAAGCGTATGCAAGATGGGTGATGTGAAGCGTATGCATGATGGGTGATGTGAAGCGTATGCATGATGGGTGATGTGAAGCGTATGATGGGTGATGTGAAGCGTATGATGGGTGATGTGAAGCGTATGATGGGTGATGTGAAGCGTATGATGGGTGATGTGAAGCGTATGCAGGATGGGTGATGTGAAGCGTATGATGGGTGATGTGAAGCGTATGATGGGTGATGTGAAGCGTATGATGGGTGATGTGAAGCGTATGATGGGTGATGTGAAGCGTATGATGGGTGATGTGAAGCGTATGCAGGATGGGTGATGTGAAGCGTATGATGGGTGATGTGAAGCGTATGATGGGTGATGTGAAGCGTATGCATGATGGGTGATGTGAAGCGTATGATGGGTGATGTGAAGCGTATGCATGATGGGTGATGTGAAGCGTATGATGGGTGATGTGAAGCGTATGATGGGTGATGTGAAGCGTATGATGGGTGATGTGAAGCGTATGCATGATGGGTGATGTGAGGCGTATGATGGGTGATGTGAAGCGTATGATGGGTGATGTGAAGCGTATGATGGGTGATGTGAAGCGTATGCATGATGGGTGATGTGAAGCGTATGATGGGTGATGTGAAGCGTATGATGGGTGATGTGAAGCGTATGATGGGTGATGTGAAGCGTATGATGGGTGATGTGAAGCGTATGATGGGTGATGTGAAGCGTATGATGGCTGATGTGAAGCGTATGATGGGTGATGTGAAGCGTATGATGGGTGATGTGAAGCGTATGCATGATGGGTGATGTGAAGCGTATGTATGATGGGTGATGTGAAGCGTATGATGGGTGATGTGAAGCGTATGTATGATGGGTGATGTGAAGCGTATGATGGGTGATGTGAAGCGTATGATGGGTGATGTGAAGCGTATGATGGGTGATGTGAAGCGTATGTATGATGGGTGATGTGAAGCGTATGGATGATGGGTGATGTGAAGCGTATGATGGGTGATGTGAAGCGTATACATGATGGGTGATGTGAAGCGTATGATGGGTGATGTGAAGCGTATGCATGATGGGTGATGTGAAGCGTATGATGGGTGATGTGAAGCGTATGCATGATGGGTGATGTGAAGCGTATGTATGATGGGTGATGTGAAGCGTATGATGGGTGATGTGAAGCGTATGCATGATGGGTGATGTGAAGCGTATGATGGGTGATGTGAAGCGTATGTATGATGGGTGATGTGAAGCGTATGATGGGTGATGTGAAGCGTATGCATGATGGGTGATGTGAAGCGTATGTATGATGGGTGATGTGAAGCGAATGATGGGTGATGTGAAGCGTATGTATGATGGGTGATGTGAAGCGTATGTATGATGGGTGATGTGAAGCGTATGATGGGTGATGTGAAGCGTATGCATGATGGGTGATGTGAAGCGTATGCATGATGGGTGATGTGAAGCGTATGCATGATGGGTGATGTGAAGCGTATGCATGATGGGTGATGTGAAGCGTATGATGGGTGATGTGAAGCGTATGCATGATGGGTGATGTGAAGCGTATGATGGGTGATGTGAAGCGTATGCATGATGGGTGATGTGAAGCGTATGATGGCTGATGTGAAGCGTATGCATGATGGGTGATGTGAAGCGTATGCATGATGGGTGATGTGAAGCGTATGTATGCTGGGTGATGTGAAGCGTATGCATGATGGGTGATGTGAAGCGTATGATGGGTGATGTGAAGCGTATGATGGGTGATGTGAAGCGTATGTATGATGGGTGATGTGAAGCGTATGCATGATGGGTGATGTGAAGCGTATGATGGGTGATGTGAAGCGTATGCATGATGGGTGATGTGAAGCGTATGATGGGTGATGTGAAGCGTATGCATGATGGGTGATGTGAAGCGTATGGATGATGGGTGATGTGAAGCGTATGCATGATGGGTGATGTGAAGCGTATGCATGATGGGTGATGTGAAGCGTATGATGGGTGATGTGAAGCGTATGATGGGTGATGTGAAGCGTATGCATGATGGGTGATGTGAAGCGTATGCATGATGGGTGATGTGAAGCGTATGCATGATGGGTGATGTGAAGCGTATGCAAGATGGGTGATGTGAAGCGTATGCATGATGGGTGATGTGAAGCGTATGATGGGTGATGTGAAGCGTATGATGGGTGATGTGAAGCGTATGATGGGTGATGTGAAGCGTATGATGGGTGATGTGAAGCGTATGATGGGTGATGTGAAGCGTATGATGGGTGATGTGAAGCGTATGGATGATGGGTGATGTGAAGCGTATGATGGGTGATGTGAAGCGTATGCATGATGGGTGATGTGAAGCGTATGATGGGTGATGTGAAGCGTATGATGGGTGATGTGAAGCGTATGATGGGTGATGTGAAGCGTATGCATGATGGGTGATGTGAAGCGTATGGATGATGGGTGATGTGAAGCGTATGATGGGTGATGTGAAGCGTATGCATGATGGGTGATGTGAAGCGTATGGATGATGGGTGATGTGAAGCGTATGATGGGTGATGTGAAGCGTATGTATGATGGGTGATGTGAAGCGTATGGATGATGGGTGATGTGAAGCGTATGATGGGTGATGTGAAGCGTATACATGATGGGTGATGTGAAGCGTATGATGGGTGATGTGAAGCGTATGCATGATGGGTGATGTGAAGCGTATGATGGGTGATGTGAAGCGTATGCATGATGGGTGATGTGAAGCGTATGCATGATGGGTGATGTGAAGCGTATGATGGGTGATGTGAAGCGTATGCATGATGGGTGATGTGAAGCGTATGATGGGTGATGTGAAGCGTATGTATGATGGGTGATGTGAAGCGTATGATGGGTGATGTGAAGCGAATGATGGGTGATGTGAAGCGTATGTATGATGGGTGATGTGAAGCGTATGTATGATGGGTGATGTGAAGCGTATGATGGGTGATGTGAAGCGTATGCATGATGGGTGATGTGAAGCGTATGCATGATGGGTGATGTGAAGCGTATGATGGGTGATGTGAAGCGTATGATGGGTGATGTGAAGCGTATGCATGATGGGTGATGTGAAGCGTATGCATGATGGGTGATGTGAAGCGTATGATGGGTGATGTGAAGCGTATGCATGATGGGTGATGTGAAGCGTATGATGGGTGATGTGAAGCGTATGATGGGTGATGTGAAGCGTATGATGGGTGATGTGAAGCGTATGCATGATGGGTGATGTGAAGCGTATGATGGGTGATGTGAAGCGTATGCATGATGGGTGATGTGAAGCGTATGCATGATGGGTGATGTGAAGCGTATGCATGATGGGTGATGTGAAGCGTATGATGGGTGATGTGAAGCGTATGTATGATGGGTGATGTGAAGCGTATGATGGGTGATGTGAAGCGTATGCATGATGGGTGATGTGAAGCGTATGCAAGATGGGTGATGTGAAGCGTATGCATGATGGGTGATGTGAAGCGTATGATGGGTGATGTGAAGCGTATGATGGGTGATGTGAAGCGTATGATGGGTGATGTGAAGCGTATGCATGATGGGTGATGTGAAGCGTATGCATGATGGGTGATGTGAAGCGTATGCATGATGGGTGATGTGAAGCGTATGATGGGTGATGTGAAGCGTATGATGGGTGATGTGAAGCGTATGCATGATGGGTGATGTGAAGCGTATGGATGATGGGTGATGTAAAGCGTATGCATGATGGGTGATGTGAAGCGTATGCATGATGGGTGATGTGAAGCGTATGATGGGTGATGTGAAGCGTATGATGGGTGATGTGAAGCGTATATATGATGGGTGATGTGAAGCGTATGATGGGTGATGTGAAGCGTATGATGGGTGATGTGAAGCGTATGCATGATGGGTGATGTGAAGCGTATGATGGGTGATGTGAAGCGTATGATGGGTGATGTGAAGCGTATGCATGATGGGTGATGTGAAGCGTATGATGGGTGATGTGAAGCGTATGATGGGTGATGTGAAGCGTATGCATGATGGGTGATGTGAAGCGTATGCAAGATGGGTGATGTGAAGCGTATGCATGATGGGTGATGTGAAGCGTATGCATGATGGGTGATGTGAAGCGTATGCATGATGGGTGATGTGAAGCGTATGATGGGTGATGTGAAGCGTATGCATGATGGGTGATGTGAAGCGTATGATGGGTGATGTGAAGCGTATGATGGGTGATGTGAAGCGTATGATGGGTGATGTGAAGCGTATGATGGGTGATGTGAAGCGTATGATGGGTGATGTGAAGCGTATGATGGGTGATGTGAAGCGTATGATGGGTGATGTGAAGCGTATGCATGATGGGTGATGTGAAGCGTATGCATGATGGGTGATGTGAAGCGTATGCATGATGGGTGATGTGAAGCGTATGCATGATGGGTGATGTGAAGCGTATGATGGGTGATGTGAAGCGTATGCATGATGGGTGATGTGAAGCGTATGATGGGTGATGTGAAGCGTATGATGGGTGATGTGAAGCGTATGATGGGTGATGTGAAGCGTATGATGGGTGATGTGAAGCGTATGATGGGTGATGTGAAGCGTATGCATGATGGGTGATGTGAAGCGTATGATGGGTGATGTGAAGCGTATGCATGATGGGTGATGTGAAGCGTATGCATGATGGGTGATGTGAAGCGTATGATGGGTGATGTGAAGCGTATGCATGATGGGTGATGTGAAGCGTATGATGGGTGATGTGAAGCGTATGATGGGTGATGTGAAGCGTATGATGGGTGATGTGAAGCGTATGCATGATGGGTGATGTGAAGCGTATGCATGATGGGTGATGTGAAGCGTATGCATGATGGGTGATGTGAAGCGTATGCATGATGGGTGATGTGAAGCGTATGATGGGTGATGTGAAGCGTATGCATGATGGGTGATGTGAAGCGTATGATGGGTGATGTGAAGCGTATGATGGGTGATGTGAAGCGTATGATGGGTGATGTGAAGCGTATGATGGGTGATGTGAAGCGTATGCATGATGGGTGATGTGAAGCGTATGCATGATGGGTGATGTGAAGCGTATGCATGATGGGTGATGTGAAGCGTATGCATGATGGGTGATGTGAAGCGTATGATGGGTGATGTGAAGCGTATGCATGATGGGTGATGTGAAGCGTATGATGGGTGATGTGAAGCGTATGCATGATGGGTGATGTGAAGCGTATGATGGGTGATGTGAAGCGTATGCATGATGGGTGATGTGAAGCGTATGATGGGTGATGTGAAGCGTATGCATGATGGGTGATGTGAAGCGTATGCATGATGGGTGATGTGAAGCGTATGCATGATGGGTGATGTGAAGCGTATGCATGATGGGTGATGTGAAGCGTATGATGGGTGATGTGAAGCGTATGCATGATGGGTGATGTGAAGCGTATGATGGGTGATGTGAAGCGTATGCATGATGGGTGATGTGAAGCGTATGATGGGTGATGTGAAGCGTATGATGGGTGATGTGAAGCGTATGATGGGTGATGTGAAGCGTATGCTGGGTGATGTGAAGCGTATGATGGGTGATGTGAAGCGTATGATGGGTGATGTGAAGCGTATGATGGGTGATGTGAAGCGTATGCATGATGGGTGATGTGAAGCGTATGATGGGTGATGTGAAGCGTATGATGGGTGATGTGAAGCGTATGATGGGTGATGTGAAGCGTATGCATGATGGGTGATGTGAAGCGTATGATGGGTGATGTGAAGCGTATGCATGATGGGTGATGTGAAGCGTATGATGGGTGATGTGAAGCGTATGATGGGTGATGTGAAGCGTATGATGGGTGATGTGAAGCGTATGCATGATGGGTGATGTGAAGCGTATGTATGATGGGTGATGTGAAGCGTATGATGGGTGATGTGAAGCGTATGGATGATGGGTGATGTGAAGCGTATGATGGGTGATGTGAAGCGTATGATGGGTGATGTGAAGCGTATGCATGATGGGTGATGTGAAGCGTATGTATGATGGGTGATGTGAAGCGTATGATGGGTGATGTGAAGCGTATGTATGATGGGTGATGTGAAGCGTATGATGGGTGATGTGAAGCGCATGTATGATGGGTGATGTGAAGCGTATGATGGGTGATGTGAAGCGTATGGATGATGGGTGATGTGAAGCGTATGCATGATGGGTGATGTGAAGCGTATGCATGATGGGTGATGTGAAGCGTATGATGGGTGATGTGAAGCGTATGCATGATGGGTGATGTGAAGCGTATGATGGGTGATGTGAAGCGTATGCATGATGGGTGATGTGAAGCGTATGATGGGTGATGTGAAGCGTATGATGGGTGATGTGAAGCGTATGATGGGTGATGTGAAGCGTATGATGGGTGATGTGAAGCGTATGCATGATGGGTGATGTGAAGCGTATGATGGGTGATGTGAAGCGTATGCATGATGGGTGATGTGAAGCGTATGATGGGTGATGTGAAGCGTATGCATGATGGGTGATGTGAAGCGTATGATGGGTGATGTGAAGCGTATGCATGATGGGTGATGTGAAGCGTATGATGGGTGATGTGAAGCGTATGATGGGTGATGTGAAGCGTATGATGGGTGATGTGAAGCGTATGCTGGGTGATGTGAAGCGTATGATGGGTGATGTGAAGCGTATGATGGGTGATGTGAAGCGTATGCATGATGGGTGATGTGAAGCGTATGATGGGTGATGTGAAGCGTATGATGGGTGATGTGAAGCGTATGATGGGTGATGTGAAGCGTATGCATGATGGGTGATGTGAAGCGTATGATGGGTGATGTGAAGCGTATGATGGGTGATGTGAAGCGTATGATGGGTGATGTGAAGCGTATGCTGGGTGATGTGAAGCGTATGATGGGTGATGTGAAGCGTATGCATGATGGGTGATGTGAAGCGTATGATGGGTGATGTGAAGCGTATGATGGGTGATGTGAAGCGTATGATGGGTGATGTGAAGCGTATGCATGATGGGTGATGTGAAGCGTATGATGGGTGATGTGAAGCGTATGATGGGTGATGTGAAGCGTATGATGGGTGATGTGAAGCGTATACATGATGGGTGATGTGAAGCGTATGATGGGTGATGTGAAGCGTATGATGGGTGATGTGAAGCGTATGATGGGTGATGTGAAGCGTATGTATGATGGGTGATGTGAAGCGTATGCATGATGGGTGATGTGAAGCGTATGATGGGTGATGTGAAGCGTATACATGATGGGTGATGTGAAACGTATGATGGGTGATGTGAAGCGTATGATGGGTGATGTGAAGCGTATGATGGGTGATGTGAAGCGTATGATGGGTGATGTGAAGCGTATGCATGATGGGTGATGTGAAGCGTATGATGGGTGATGTGAAGCGTATGCATGATGGGTGATGTGAAGCGTATGCATGATGGGTGATGTGAAGCGTATGCATGATGCAAGCGTATGCATGAATATCCACATAAAACGCAGCGTTTCCAGGGTGCATTGAACGTCACCCCAGTTGATATCAGTGTAGGTACCGAGGTAAATGCCTGAAAGCCATAGGCGGTCGCAGGGCTTTGGGGGAGAGGGGCATCCAGGACATGCCCCCCCCCCAGGCCCATGAGGGGGGAGGGGGAGGGGGGCAACATATATTTTTCCCCCCACCACCCCACCCCCCAGTCACTGGGGGCCCAGGTGGGCCCGCCTTGGCTCCAGGTCAGAATGGACCACCCCCAGTCACTTGGGGCCCAGATGGGCCCGCCTTGGCTTCAGGTCAGAATGGGCCCTCTAGAGGTCAGAGAAAGCCAACTGGATGCCAGAATGGCCCCTGAAGGAAGTGAGTCCTCTCGAGGCCAAAGTGGGCCTCTGGAGGTCAGAGAGGGTCATCTGGAGGCCAAAGTGGGTCCCCCTGTAGGCCTGAGTTGGCCCTCCGGAGGTCAGAGTGGGCCATCTGGAAGTTAAAGCGGGCCCTATGGAGGCCAGATGGGCCATATGGATGTCAGAGTGGGCCCTCTGGAGGCAGCAGTGGGCCTTCTGAGGTCAGTGTGGGCTCCCTGGAGGCCACATTGGGCCTTCTGGAAGTCAGAGGTGGAACTTTGGACGTCAGAGTGGGCCCTCTGGAGGTCAGAGCAGGACCTATGGAGGTCAGATGGGCCCAATGGAGTTCAGAGTGGGTTCCCTGAAAATACCCTCTCAAACCAGCAAAAGGCCCTGTCGCCGCTTGACGGCCCTTGCAGGCGACCGAGGTCCCTTTTTAGCCTAGAAAGGGACTCACAGACAGTCATAACGCTCTTAGACGCCTGATAACGACCCATCAGGCATAGCAACACCCTCTTAGGCTGGGCAAGGACCCCTTCAGGTCAACCCACGGTCCTTTTAAAGACGCTGAGGGCCCAATCGAAGTCACTTCGGTCATGTTTTGGCTGAGGTCAATATTGAGGTCACTGGAGGTCATCAAAAGTGAAATTTCAAACTTTAGGACTTAGCTCCAGAAACTCCAAATATCTTGGGCACTATGATAGCTGGGAAGAACGAAACAAAATAGCTCACGTTAACAGCAGACTGATTATTGATTCAACTTTTTGGGAATGATTCAATCATTATTCATTTAGGAATTTCAATGATTCAATCACCATTTGATTCACGGAGACAATTTTGAGAATTGCTTCTTTCCGATTCAAAGAATTTAAAAAAAAAATTGATTCACGTTTGATTCAACATTTAAATGTGTTCCATTTATGTAAAATTAATACAAATGGAAACATACATATATATGATCATTAAAACACTGTTACAGCAACACTATTTCAGTAGAAATGAATGTAGCCACTGGGGTCTGGGACTGTTTGTATTTGCACAATTTACCAGTGTACTTGAATCGTTAAGAATCGTTAAAGGGAAATAATGACCTTTTGATTTTGTTAGCAACAATTTCTTAGACTACCGTTATGGTTTTAAAATTATTTTATTCAAATTTAAGAATTAAAAAAAAATATTCCCAAATTCAAAGTTGTAAGTTTGGAGAAAAAAATACAAAACAAGTACTTTGTGTACTTCATGAAGGTCATTGACAAATTCGTCCTTCCTACCATTGTTTACATCGAGTGCGGCATTTTTGGAGGCTCTGTGACGTTTCCGATCAAACTGATCCGTGAAGCAATCCGTGAAGCATCCGTGATGCATAACTGACTATCAGTATAAGTCATGAATAACAACAACATGCAAACTATGCCAACTCGAATGAAATAAGGGCGGAATTATTTGAACCCCAGGCAAGCAAGTAAACGCAAAACACTCGGCACTGCGCCACAGTAGCAAAAGGCGAGGGAAGTGCATATTGGATACAATATTATTACGTCATAAGTTTATAAAGTGTCAACTACTGTCAAATACAGTGATAAAATACCTTTAATAATGATTAACAAGAAAATTCAAACTGAAAAAAAACTTTGAATACGTCTTTAATTAGCTTCCAACTCAAAATCAGATATATGTTGTAATGCTACACAAGAATGGCCCCAGTGACGTCATTAACGAAACCTGCTACGGGACTTGGGTATACTAAACGAGAATATGGGGTGCTAGCCTTTGACGGTGCCTTCTCAGCATATAATCAGGAACAGATCGCCACAAATGGTTAAGTGCGCCGAGAAGCATGACAATTACTTGGTAAACAAATCGCCGACGCTAAATAGGTCGCCGTCGATGTGCATCGATGAGCTTCCGATTTAATTGCCAGTTCTGTGTTATTGTTTGTTAGTTTTTTTGGGAAAAAATATTATTTTTCATGATAATATAAAGTATAGTGTTATATACAGCCACATACAAATTATACAAAACTCCTAATGTTGAAAACAAATTAATCGATTTGCAAAAATTGAGGGTCGCAACCACTAACTATGCCGCCGTTGATGTGCATCGATGAGCTTCCGATTTTATTGCCACTTTTTCCAATCGCTGTTAGTTTTAGAGGATCGCCGGGCATATAATCACAACAAGCAGAACGCACAATATATTTTCCACTCCATTGCGCAAAAAAGCAATACGGGAAAAGCCCGCAGTTTGAGGACCAAAAGTACTTGCAAGTACCGATCGTTAAAAGTGTGGAACGCTTATCAACTATAACTTGAAATATCTTTCGGTAGCAAAGTTTTCATGCAAAGTGTGATGAATTTACCATATATTTTGGTCTCGTCTGGCGATTTCAAGCGCCAACTCCATTTTTGTGGTAAAATGTCATTATTTCCCTTTAAATCTTTTGATTCAATCAGCCTTGATTTTATGCGGGATTTGATTAAATCACGATTCATGAATCAAAAGATCTGGTGGTGAATCAATTATTTTTATATTCAAGTAATTTTGATTGAACGATTCCAATCGATTCAATCCGTGTCGAATCAATAACCAGTCTGGTTAACAGATTATAGGCTTCATGCTGGCATTTTCTTCCAAGAAGTTGTTTCGTGCACAACATTTTCCCTAATAAAGATAGGACAATAATTTCAACGCCATCGTGTTTGTCTCGTCGAGGCTCTTCGAACGTATTCACAAGGACCGGATTGGGTAAAGTTCAAAATTTGACCTCAGTCCAAGGTCGTTTGTGAACCCAGTAGGTAATGTTGCATGTGGAGAGATGTATCTCAGCAAGACACACACAACAATGCGAGTTGCACGTCTCTATATTAATTATATAAAGAGTCATTGGCAAAGAAGTGCCAGTAACCTCATCTGTCCTCGGCTGACCTTGCATAGGTCACTGAGCAACAGTTGCAAATGGGTGAATAGCGAACTAAAATAACATGATCCTGCAAGAATTGGCCTAATATAGGTATTTCATATCCTCTGAATAGGAAGCATTTATACATTTTCCCATTGATTTGTAATGGGTAGGTCACGAAATTGACCTGCCCTTTGGTCGCCGATATACAAATATCCGAGTAAAATGAATTGTCGATACCTATGCTCTGATACCGTCGCTCTGATATAAATCCAAGAGTTCTGTCTATGTCGTGAGTCGTGATAGGATGCCTGCGCTTTCATATATAGCCATTGCATTTGTTTTACCTCAACTATTAATTAAATATTTGTTGTTCAGAAAACCATTTCATCCTCTGAAGGATTACATAGATATGCATTATTATTATTTTTTAAGGGACATTTTGTTTGTAATATATGTATATTTTTTTTTTAGACCATGAAGCCCAAAGCAGACTTGTACTTGATTCCGTTTCAGCAGAATCAATTACAATTTCATGCCAATCCAGATGGGTCTGATTCCGATTCCAATCGATATTTCACTAGGACAATCGATTTCGAATCCGATTCAAGGGCACTCATTCCGAATCTGATTCCATTGATTTCAATTTGATTCCACTCTGCATAAAAAAACATCCGATTGCTCGCTTGATTGAAACGCTCATTGTGTACAAAGGACTCAAATGACATGAATAGCAATATTCAATTTATTACACAGACATATTTGGCAGGCCCCCGGGAATGCTGGAGGGGCCACTGTGGATGTTGGAGGGGCCCCTGAGGCCCACTGGCGGCTGCAGACGGCTGATAAAGGGGGGGGGGGGGGCAACATGCCTAATTACCAATTTGTTTTACCTTTTTCGGGGGAGGGGGGCAAATTCAGTGGGAGACGTGAGGGGTCGAGTCATAAGCAGAATCACATTTCATCTAGTGTAAATTGGTTTGCTCAGGAGTGGCTGGGGGGGGGGGGGGCCTGCCCCCGCCTTGGTTACGTCCCTGTACTGAACGATATGTTTTATCAAACTTGCTTCCACTTCACATCACAGCTGTTGTAATCAAGCGAAATCAATCCATTCTTATCTCCAACAGACGACCGAGACCACACCTTTGAAATCATAGAGGTGGTGGTGTCCGATTCAGAAAACCAGCGAATGCGTCAAATTACCATGTTTAAATGGTACCGCATCGATTGCTTCAATCTTATTTTTGTATTCGAAACAACGGATTTTGCACTACAGGGATGCAGCGTAATTTAATCACACAGTGATTACCACAGGCCGCACTGATCAGGGGCATCGCCGATAATTTTTGAGTGGGGAAGGGGGGCTGAAATGACGAAAAAATGCCCCTCATTTTGTATGCGTGTATTTAAGCCTTTGCAGCATGTTTAATGTTTATTTCATGTCATTACGAGTGAAGCGCGCGCTCGCTCGTCTTTCCGTGGTATATGGGAAAAATCTGAATATGAGCGGCCCGGCCCGGCCCGGCCCGACCCAACCCGTGGCGACGCTTTTGAGAAGCTAATATATCTGCAACCACACGTTCGATTGACAAGCTGACTTCTTTACTGATCAGCCCCATCCAACCTACCCTGTTTGACACCGATGCCGACTCATGTGGGTGACTACCACTGTGCGTGGCGCGTGCCGCGTGAGGGGTGTTGAAAAGTGTTTTCTCGCAACAACTCTGCAACGGCTGAGCCGATTGTGTGCAAATTTGGTGTGTGGTTCGGGACCTCTCAGCCGCCACTTTCCCACAAGTCAGAGATGGGGTGTCTGCACGTGCGCACATGCACACCCTTATTATATATATCAGGAACGGCTGAGCCGATTGTGTATACATTTTGTGCGCGGTTAGGTACCTCTCAGCCGCCACTTTCCCAAAAGTCAGGGGTGGGGTACTTCTGCACGTACGCACGTTCGCACCCTTTTTGTATCTCAGAAACTACTTGCCCGGTGGAGTTGAAGTTCACCATACATTTTCTTCGCGCTCGCTCGTTCATCGCCAACTTCGGCGTCTTACTGGTACACTGAGAGAAAAAATAAACTCTACCCTCCTCGGAATACCGTAAAACTCCGGGCATTTACACTGCATAACACCACTCTCTCACCGAAAATACCCTTAAACTCTATCACATGGTATTGTTATTACTCCAGTAAACAGAGTTATCGAGCGTGTTCAAAGGGTGTTTGAGCGACGCGCAGAGTTTTGGGGAATTTTTCTGATGGTGTTGACATAACTCTCTCAGAGATACTCTCCCTCGGTGTCTTACTCCCCTCTGAAAACTCTTAACTATACAACAATAAACTCTCACAACAACTCTGTCCGGAGTTCTCGAGTGTTTTTGAGAATAATAGAGAGTTTTTGCGGGGGAGTATTTGAGGCGTTCGGCCGCCATTTTACTTCCCATTTCCTCGGGTGAGGCCGCGGCGTTGACAACGGTAAGCATGTCTGTGATTTATTTTATTTATTTGGTATGTTGTGTGTTGGTTTTATGCATGCTATCTCAGCTTTATATGCAGCTTGTCAGCGAGCAAAGTAACATGAATATAGCAACATAGCCATTATATTTTTTGCAGGCTCCTCTGGTGGGACCGACACACCGCGCAGGCTTTTGGCGGCGGTGAGGGCCGCGTCGTCCGCATGTTTGTCAATGTTTCTCTTTTTTTTGCGAAGAAATCGCCTTCAGTGTTGCAATAAAGAGTATTGCCCAAGAACGTTTTTGTTGTGTGGGCCAAAATGTGTCTGAGTGTGCTGCATGTGGATTCAGTGCATTGAATTTAGACCATGCGCGCGCAGGCCAAATTCAGGGGGTGTAAGAGCATAGTAGCCTCGGGTGAGGCCGCGGCGTTGACAACGGTGTAGTGACGTATAGAGTTCAGAGTACTTTTGTATGGGAGTAAAAGGGTGTAGAAGGGAGTAGCAGGGGGAGTTATGTGGAGTAGCGACAGGAGTAATGCAGGGTTTCGGAGGGGAGTAGAAAGGGTCAAGGGAGTAGCAGGAGGAGTTATGTGGAGTAGTGACAGGAGTTACGCAGAGTTTTGGAGGGGAGTAGAGAGAGTAGAGAGGAGTTCAAGAAGGAGTTCATCATGGGAGTAATCAGAGCTGGGAGTGTTGTAAGGAGCGTTATTGGGTGTAAACAATGGAGTTACTCCCCCAATCAGACGGAGTTTTGGGGAGTCAATTCGGGCAACTCCCCCTCATAGAGTTTAAGAGAGTCAATTTTTATCTCAGTGTAGTAGGTACTTGTTATTGAGCGCTGCGAAGCTGCGCAAAATTTTTACGGGTTTACCTGATCAAACCCAGAAATATAGGTGGTGGGCCATGTAGAGGATAAGAAGCTAAAATGCTATTTACTTCACTCAATTCAGCGTTACGACAAACCGAAGACGATGACGATGGCCACCGATGTGACGCCGCAAAGCGGCTTGAAAAGTTAAATTTAGGTCGTGGAAAACGAAATTTGAATATTGGAACCAGACCGTGATTGGAGCTAAGCCTCAGGTAACCCCTTTTCCTGGTTGCACATCTCGGTATGATGAAAAGTATTGAAATTAATGTAGTTTGTCATATACATTAGCTTCGGATAGTAAAACACCATGGCCGGTGACAGTCAGCGCTCAATAGTACATATGATAATAATTACTGTATACATATGTAACTGTAAAGGTGGCCGCACACTGGGCCATTCGGCGCGCGGAGGCCGCGTTATCGCTACGACTTTCCGCGCATATGCGCGACTTTCCGCGTCTGCGTCAGCCGAAACGAAGAAAACCGCAAGCTAAACGCGCCGAGTGTCCGCTGGCGGAATGGCGTAAAAAGCTGGTCCGTACGAGCTTTTTCCGCGACTGAACGACGCGGAACCGCGGACAACACAAACGTATCAGGCTAACAGTGGCGAATCTATGCAAGATAGAGGTTTCAAATTTTGCAGAGCATGTTTTTGCCGCTGTGAAATTTATTATGTAAAAGTGTCGTGGTTCTAAACTTACACCTTCGTCGAAAAATGACCATAATTAAGTTACCTTGGGACAGGCTATACGGACAGGATGCGACATGCTGTAGGTCGGCGGGGCGGAATCTCGTGAGCAGACAGCGCCGAATCCGCCGGAACAAGGACGATATTCCGCGGTGTCGCCGCGATTTTCCGAGGCGGAATTTCGCAGTGATATCGGCCACCGAATGCGCTGTTTGTGGCCGCCTTTACTCTGACTACCTGGAGTATGCCTACTGTTTTGGAATGTCAAAAATATTTTTATTACGGTAAGAAGCTATTGGTTTGATTGTTGGATACGATAAAATTCACAACTGGAGCCCTTTTAGTTGAATTTTCACTTATATTCTTTTTTCTGATTTTTTGTTTCGATATCGACAAAACGATCGCCACTATAAATAGAGCAAAACAGACGTTGTGTAAAACAGCGCACCTAAGACAATACAATTACGGTCACATCATAAAGATAGAGAGATAGATAGAGATAGAGAGACAAGTTTTGCACGGCATGTTCTTGTCACTGTGAACTTTACTATGTGCAAGTTTCGAAGCTCTAAATTGATATCTTCGTCGAAAAATGGCGCCAAAACGGCTATCAAGCGTTGCGAGTAGGGGACAGACGGTACTGTTCGGCTGTTGCTAACAGCGCGCACGAGCTGTGTTGTCGAAATGCTATTGGCCGGCGCTAACGATATGCTTGCAAATTTTGATCCATATTTCGAGATTAGCAATGCTTCTAGTGGACAGCCTTCTGGAGTCTACCCGATAATTGTGTGATTCCATCACGTTCCTGTAGTCTTTGGAATATCTCAGCAACTAGGGTGAATCTGGAGATATTAAGTCATAGTTCAATTCAGAAAATTATGTTCCATATAGACCAGTGTCAATAACCCCAAATAATCGATGTGAGTAGGCAGTAGGCACACTCCCTTTAACCCGGCAGTCACTGGGGTATATTATGTAACACGACTCACTGGGGGGGGGGGGGGGGGGGGGTAGCCCCCTGGTATCTTCAGAACCAATGATCGCAGCGAGACGCGCAAGGCGGCATTCGAAATTCTCAATGAGATAAGCCTAACGCAAACTTAAAAATGTCAAATTAAGGTCACATGTCAGGTCACGGTCAAGTCAAACGTCAAAATCGAGGTATTTGAGTTTATGGACAATACCTGCCATCCATGGCCTTCGATTGCGCCTATAATCACCCAAAGTGCTGTCAAAGGTATTATACATATCCCACATGAGCTAAAGTAAGATTGTTGGAAAATATCAAGGTCAAGGTCAGGTCACAAAAGGTCACTACACACAAAATATCTACGAAAGTCATGCAGCACATGTTTTATGGATGCTTTTACGCGTAGAATTCGATAGTGGTAGTCATTTTACCACCTGACTTCATTTACGTGAAGTTAGTGTCAAGTTCAGGTCAAGTTCAGGTCAGTGCAGGTCAAAATTTGAAATTGATAAATCGAAATGAACAAAACATGTTTCTGTATCAGTTTTATCTAAAAAAGAAAAAACAGTGCCGGCATTTATTTGTCTGTATCCGGTCAATAAAAGCCAAAAAACGCATTTTGAAAATATGACTTCATGATTTAACCATACTTTATATGCCATGACAGTCAAAAAAGATGAATCATTTTGAAATTGGTATGGTAGTTGCCCATATGTCGTTATCTGACATATATTCCGTTTTTTTTCTCGATATCTTCGAAAAACTGATTTTGTGAGCATTTTTTCCAAAAAGTTTTGTGTGAAATTTTTGGGGTCAAAAACCCAAATGTTCGTAATGTAGAGATAGCTGGTTTGTAGCCCTTGCAATTTCCTACCTTTAAGCGTTTTTCGATTGCATTTTGCTTCAAATGCGCATTTGTACGGCCTGGCAACGTTTAACCGATTTTGGTGTCAAAATCGTGTTTAGTGACGTCACTAAATTCACTATATCTCGAAAAATTACTGACGAAATTTTTTTCAGTTTTTCTTCAAAAGGTGTAAAAATGATCCCTGCAAAGGTACTGAAATTGTGGCGTCGACATCTGCATTAGTTATTGAGATATTCCTAATATTCTTATGGGGGGAGCTAAAAAGCCCCCAGTGACTCGCGGGTTAACACACAACCGGTAACAGTGCAAAGGTTTTGAAAGCAGCAAAAGGAAGAACGACTTTTCCGCGCATAAATGGTTCCTGTGCATCTGGAGGAGCCTGTGGGGAGTTGACTTTGGGAGATGGTCCTGGCCTAGTCCCCTCTATTACCTTTTTGGTCCAACAAGTTGGCACTGGCGGTCCAGCCACTCTTCGTGGGGGTGGGGGTATCTTTTTGTGGCAAAAAGTTACCCCCTTTTTTCTCCGCGGATTTGGGCCGATCGCCTTATTTTGGGATTTGAGCTTAAGAAATTCACTTTTCAAATCCACAAAAAAATGTGGATTTTTTTCTCCGAAAAAACGTCTGATTTTTTTTTGGGGGGGGGGGGGAGGGGAGGGGGGGGGGGTCATAAACACAAAATCTCGAAAATCCGAGATAGCTATTTTGAAGAGAATGTTATTTCCCTTCTTTTGACGTTTTTATTTGCAATTTGCTTCAAAACTCTATTTTCTACGATTGTTCAAACATTTATAGTTTTTCTTCCCAAAATGGCATTACATGGCGTCATCAAAACGTCATTATGTCCCAAAATACTGCATCCATTTAATTGGAATTGGGTGAGAAAACGTCGGATTGATGCAGCATAAGGTACTGCAAGTTTGACGTTGATATCTATCAAAGTTTTCAAGTTATTGAGAAAATCCGGAATGGGGGCTGATTCTGCGCCCCACCCCGGCGGGTGCGGGTTAACCCGCGAGTTACTGGGGGCTATTTTTTGCCGCCCCTTCCCGTTATTTTGTAATAACTCCTAAACGAACACCGGTATCGTCACCAAACTTGCAGTACCTTCTCTCACATCAATTCTACACAGGTTTGCAAAAGGAAAAATATGAGACTATGATAGGTCAACCGGGAATGACGCCAGAGTGACGTCATGTTCTTCGGTTTTTGTTGCAAAATAATGGTTTGCGGAAAACGCTGTCAAAGGTACGATGTTTAAAATAAACTCAATTATCTTACATAAAATTACTGACAATCGACCGGGCTATCAAACTGCTATCTCAGATTTTTTAGTTGTTTTTTTATTCAAAATTTTGAGAAATCCAAATAAATTTTTGTTTTGTTTTTAAAAAAATTTCAAGAAAAAATCTGAATTATCCAAAAACCGGAATATATGTGATCGAGACGTGTGCGGTGAATATGTGTACCAAATTTGAAGTCGATATCTTCAAAAATGACTGAGTTATGACCTTTAAATGACACAAATCGACCACCTTTCACAGCATTACTATGCATAAGAAACGTTTTTACATTTTTGCTTTTTACTTCTATTTGTATGGAACAAACAATGTTATAAGGTCATTTTTTTGCGTTCTAGACGAAAAACAAACCATAAACATGTGTTACAACGCCTAATGACCGTAATCTGCAGTTTGACCTCGTGACCTCGGATGACCTTGACCTGACCCAAGGTCATAAACAGCTTAGAAAGGTACTTAGAAGTGTCAGACACACGAATCATACCGATTTATCGACAGCTTATGCGTTTAATATCGCAATTTTGCGCGACAATTCCATCCATCGAGACCTTTTGACACGGTCAAACATTTTGTACTTGACCTGATCTGTGACGTCATCGGTGACCCCGAGGTAAATAATATTATGTTTCCCTAGAAAAATTTCCCAGGGCTATCGAATGTTGTTTGAATTTTTACATTCGGTCCAGTAGTTCCGGAGATCCGAGGGGGGGGGGGGCAGAAAATAGCCCCCCACAGTAAGTCGCGTTATGAAATATACCCCAGTAACTCGCGGGTTAAGTGTCACCGGGGCAGCTTGAATTGGATCAGGGCTCAGGTGCACTGTTTTGTCTATCATTGGAAGAAAGGGATACATACCAACTTCAAATACAATCACTCGAGTGAAGAAAAAAACTTTCATGAAATTGTATCCTAAGATCATTGTTTTTCACGTTCAGTGCAGGGAACGAGCGGGCGGACATGCTTGTATTGAATGCCCGTCTCAGATTCCTGTGGAGGGGGGGGGGGGGGATAGTTGACCCTGATGACCCATTGGATCCGCTAGTGCCAGCAATTACCGCCAAGAAGAGCCTCTGCCAGACACTTACCTAATGGAATTAATTTTCCCATTTCCCAAATTTGTATAAGCAATTGCGAACGTTGTGTCATGCCGCGAAGCGGCGCGAAATTTTCCGTTTTTTTACTGTGGATAGCTGGATTTTGACCACTGCAAAGACAATTTTTACGATTTTACGATAAATTGGGAACGCGCAGGGCATACTTGTATTGAATGCCCCCAGATTCAAGCGGGGGGGGGGGGGGCATTTGCCCCTGATGACCCCCACCTCCCCGAAATTTTCCGGTTTTTGTATTGTGGATAGCTGGATTATGACTGCTGCAAAGGCAATTTTTACGATTACGATTCATCGAGGAAAGAGGGGGGGGGGGAGGCAAAAGATACGTTGCCCCCCCCCCATTTGAATGCCAAAGGGGGGCCATGACCCCCTCCCCCTGCGGCCACCAGTACCCTGAGCAAGTAAGCAATACGACAAAACAGCCAGGACAGTCCCTTACAAGGTCGAAAGGTCCCCTGAGCAGGCTGGAGGGTCCCTGGACAGACTAGAGGGCCTCTTGAAAGCTCAAAGGGCCCATGTGCAGGTCAGATGGGGCCCTGACCAGACAGAAAGGGTCCCTGAGCAGATCAGAAGGACCCTGAACATGCCAAATGTGCCAAAGGTATACAACGATCTTAAATTATGGCAATATTTTGTTTATTTGTATATGCCGCTACCCATGTACAGGTGACCAGGAGTGCTCCGCCCTCTATCCCAACGACGCACATCACCTTACGTTAACACGAGATAAAAAAAGAAGAGAAAATGTCGCGGCACTCCCAGCTAGGAGATCACACAATCTCAGTCGAAACCACAACTGTCACCTGGAAACACCTTTGCACATGCTCCTGAACAATAAACACTCGGAAACTTCACAAGTTACAAGCATCGATACTGCGGGACGCCGGTTGCGCCTGACATGACCTTGAGAAACAGGTCCATAGGTCATGGGTCATGTGGGTTAAAAGTTCAAAAAAATTAGAGTATGTGTCAAATTGTTCAAAAGTAAGATCTTGAAAGTTCCATCGCAATCGGTTGGAAAATACGCGAGTTATTATCAAAAACCGAAGGGGGTGGCATCCACCCCCTACCCGGCGAGTGATACCTTGCATACATCCTATCAAACTCACAGACAAACAAGAATATTCAATATCTGTGTTTCTCTGTACCTTCATACTGTTGTTTCACAACAGGCTTTCACCGTCAGTAATTATAGTTGATTTTTCGAAAGCGTTAGACACTGTCAGCTACCACATGGTTCTCGACAAGCTTTCGTGGATGACATCCTTTATAGGAACTGATTTATTCCACAATTATTTTGTGATTTGGGTGTGATATCATGTGTGCATTGCGGTATCCTTCCGATATCACATGGTGTGCCTCAGGGCTCAATCATTGGTCCCATTTTTTTCGTCATCACTATTATAATGGCCAATGACACCATGCACGATGATGGCGTACCCTCCCATAACCAGGGAACAATCTCAGCATTACAATAAAGCTTAACATATGAGTGCTGCAGTTCGTCATTGCATACACTACTCAATCGCGCGGCAAGTCTTGGCAATTTCCATTGTTCTGATAATTTGTGATTCCACTCAAGAGGTGCTGGCAGCTCCTCTAGCATGTTTGTGGCCTTATCGCAAGGCGTCCATAAAGAGCTTCTTGTAAAGCAAGTGAAGTAACAGTGTTTACCAATGTGTTCGGATTTAACTTCGACCCCACTAGTCCCCACCCATTTAGCCCTTCGCTCGTCCATTTTCCACTCACATATCCCAATTCCAAGTCCACGTTTTCAGCTAGCCCGGTAATATGCAATCATCAACAGCGACATAGAGGGCGCGCGAGGGCGCGAGTGTCTCGTGGCTAGCGAGAATGCTTGATCCAGGGGAAGTCCGGGTTAGAGCCTCTACGCATGGCCCTCTGACGGAGAGATGTCTTAAGCTTCGTAACTCTGTGCCAAGCGTGACTGCTGAAACGCCAGTTGCTGGGAGCTCCTGAGATGTCACAATGCTGCATCGGGAATTTGTTTGAATTACATTGCCTTTCTGCAGCCCCAGTCATTGTATATCGGCATATACAGATACAGATGTTTTTCATAACATTCTTATTTGAAATTAGCTTTAAAACCATCATATTGCCACCAAAAAATGTATTTGAAACATGAAGTGTTGCTTGCCGTTCAGTTTTCCCTACATTCTTCCGCTATTATAGCCACTTCCAATACAAATTATTAATTATTTGATTATGTATATTATGAAATATGTACAATGAAACAATGCTAGAGCAGCTCATGAAGAAACACATCGCAGGTCACAACTGAACACGTAATTAACAGGTCAACCAAAAACATTAGCGAACAACTGATCGTTCAAGACAAATCGCTTGCAAGAACAATATATCGATGGAGAGAAATGCCACTTGAAGGCCGTAACGTCTTGCATATTAAAACTGACACGTAAAGGCATGTGATCGCATTCGCAATTGATTAGGGTAAGCAATAAAGAACTAATGCGTGAGAGTTAAAGTTGGAGCCAATGAGACTATACTGTTGTTACGAGGCACGATCCCACGATAAAAACGTGAGCTTTTATCCGCTGATTAGGCCTTAAACGTTGATACATCTATGTAAAAGCTCCGATCCTCACTGGAGTGAAAATACTCCCTGGAAGCCGGAACGTCGCAAGTGACCATGGTTCGACATTAGTACAACAAGAGGACATGGCGATTTGTACTTAGCATCACAAGACTCCAACACCACACGCAAGTTCTGACCGACTCAAACGCATTGCAACACTGGCTGGCTAGCTATACAAACACGTCATCACAACAAAGCACCGCACACAAACACCAACACATCATCACAGACTGCGCGACCTGACCGCGCCGCGGCAATCGCCTCGACCAAGACTAGTTCTACCACACAACGCAAGCACATCTGACAGCAGCCGCTCTCTGAAAGGCGTCGCCCCAGCCGGCGGGGGGGGGCCTTCCGTGCACAGCCTTCACCCAAACATGACTGGCACAGCGGATGGTCGGGCGATGTGTCCGCCTCTCTCGTTGAGTATCCTCGCAATGCCCTGCGGCACGCAGTGGTGGTGCAACCAGGTGCCAACCTGGCTGCTCCACCACCGCACGCCGTGTGTTTCATTACTCGAGGTTGTCCAGCAGCCCCAGGGCGTCCACCTCGAGCGCGAGATCGACCGTGTGCTCCACCCAGCCGGGCACGCGGTCCCAAAACTGGATCGCCGCCAGGCACCAGACAAGGCCAACCAACTTGGCAGATGTGAAGTCTGCTCGCAGCTGCTCGGCTGAGTACCTCCTGCTGCACCCAAGCTCCGACAGTTTATCGTTGAAGTGTCTTCCGTACGCAGCAAGCACGTCCGCCTCAACTTCAGTCATGACGCTCCTCGGAATCGAGAACAGCATCAGGTAGAGCAGGTCCAGAGCTGGGCTTCCAAGCCTCGACACCTGCCAATCGACCGCTCTCAGCTGCCAGTCGCCATCGGGAGTCTGCCGGAGCAGGAGGTTTCCGTCCCTGAAGTCCCCATGGCAGACCACCCGGAAGGCGGGCTGGCGGCGGAGGAAGGCGTTCAGCAGACGCACGCTGGCCTGCTGCATGTCGGACAGCTTCTGCAGGAGCTGGCCGCAGCCCAGCCGCTCCAGACGGTCGGCTACCTTCGTCACACCGATACGAATGAAGTCGGAGACCTGAGCACCGTCCGAGAGCTGGTTCTCGAGAAGGTAAGGGAGCTCCACTGTGCCCTGAAACAATCGGAAAGGGCTCCGGTCAAACACACATCCTAAATGTAAAATCGGTAGTGTCCGCAGTCAATTAAACTCTGCCTGTCATATGAGAGTCTCAGAGTTAAATAAGACAATATCGAGAAAAACATCATAAGACAAAAATATCATACTTTAGTTTAATTAATTTCCAGGGTGACTTGGGACGGTCATTGCCACCAGCCAGTTATGCAATCTCTACGGTAGCAAAGCCTCTCCAATGGGCATTCTTCCAGCAGTTACACTTGACAGCCATTATCTGAGTGATAAACGACATTACGAGGACAACTGACAATGCCCATGTATGGCAACAACCCGGTCTTGAGTACACCCAAGCTGGTCTTTGGACAGGATCAGCAGCAACACTATGACTTTGACGGCCGGTCTGGCGTCTCGTTGGACAACTGACCGTTTCCTGAAGCCAGCAGTGGGAGGTGGCGGCCAGCCGGGCCAGGCTGCGCACGGCGGCGTTCAGCTGCGGCTTCTGGAGCTGAAGAGACTCTGTCGTCTGCACAGAAAGATAACAGCGCAGTTAGGAACACTGCTAAAACGCAGTCGCTCGAAGTCGCACACAGAAAAAGGGGAAATTACGTACAGACTGTTACACCCAGTGATCACTAATGAACTGTTCCTATTGAAATGAACATATTATCTAACATTGTTGATAAAGGGATATATAATACATATATCTTCATCTTGGAAACCATTCACAGCGAGGCAAATATGATAATTTTTGGTAATAGTACTAACGTCTATTGTGTGCAATATTGAAGTAATGAAGTTTATGTTTACATAAAGTTCACCACAAAATCAAATATCATGTCGTGATGTACCTGTTATGGATTACATATACCTAATACTTGTGGACAAACTCACCCAATATCCCTTCTTCTGCACATTTTCCAGGACGATGGCACAGTCGGGCTCATCCAGCACCTCGGCGTACAGACAGGGGACTATCATGTCCTGAACATCGCTGCTGCCGTGGAGACGCTCAAACGCTACCAGCTGCGGCAACAGCTCCTTATAGATCTGTAACAAGTGGAAAAGAACGTCAGAAATATGCGACAGCTGGCTGCTGGCGTAAAGAGGGCAGTGAACTCTGCTCCAGGACTTGCAACAGCCAAAATGTGTGAGAAAAAAAACGAGACAAAGTTAGAGCGATCAATGCAGGATAAACAGTTAAGGACCGCGTGTCACCGCGGTGTGTGTATGCGTGTGTGTATGCGTGTGCGTGTGGGTGTGCGTGTGCGTGTGCGTGTGCGTGTGCGTGTGCGTGTGCGTGTGCGTGTGCGTGTGCGTGTGTGCGTGTGCGTGTGTGTGTGTGTGTGTGTGTGTGTGTGTGTGTGTGTGTGTGTGTGTGTGTGTGTGTGTGTGTGTGTGTCCAAATATATTATGGTTAATTACTATGGTTTGTAAATGCTAGCCACCACCGTATCACCAGGAATGTCTTATTTCATTTCGCTGACGTGCAAGTTCATCGCAAAGTAAATACCCAACGCTTGCGATGTCGCTTGGCACTTGGTTAAAAAACCGAACGTTTGTTACATAACAGAATGTTAGGTCAATGACATCTAAACACATAAACCGACCATGCATGATCCATTAACGTTATGAGTTCCCATTCATAAAACATTATGCGATGCGGACGACCACACTTGTCAAAGTAGTATAAATATTTCACGCTGGCAAAAGGCGCGCGCAGCCGGGCCACGTGTAGCAGACGCACGTGCTCTTGGGGGTCACTCCGACCTGCTCCTGTGGGCCGTTCTCGGCCTTGCCTCGCAGCGGACAGTGCCCCCGGCCCCCGGCGGGGTTCTCGCCTTGATTCCGAGAACTGCGCGACGAGACGCGCGCGAGGCGGGTGTCTCGCGCCGCCCATGGCCAGACGGTGGGCAAAAACGCACCACAGGGGGGAGTGGTCCCGTAGTGGCACGCACCGTCGTGCGTTTTTTGACCCGGCAACCTTTCCAGGAAGATGGCCCTGAGACGGAGGCCAGGTTCTCAGAACAGGGTGACCGGGGGCCGCAGCGTTTCGCGCGATAAGAGGTATCCACAAGGATTTCAGGGAAAGGTTACCATCATCAGGAAACAAATGACGAACAGTTTTTTGTTTGGTAAAGAAACATACCAAAAATCAAGGTTAGATATGATTCAGAAAAATGAGAGGAAAAGTCTTTAATCTACAAAGCCAAACAACAATCATGTTAATTTCAGCGATAAAATCAACCACCACTTAGCTCCAACGGCTTCCGTGATGCACCCATCTCGTACCAGCGCCATGGGCCTCTCGCAATGACACATTTCGGACGGCACTAACAGTTAGTACCGCGCCAGCTGAGACAGGGGTGGCCAGGCGTTTAGTACCGCGCCAGCTGAGACAGGGGTGACCGGTCGGTTTGCAAGGTCGCCACCGTCAGCCGCCGCCGGGTCGGCTGAGGTAAACACAGTGCCCCGCCCGGCCCTGCGAGACGCGATAAGCAGCCCCGCGCGCCGCCGCTGCCGACCTTGACCTGTAAACGAGCAGTCCCGGCCGCAGCAACCGCCCAGAGACCGGCTGAGTGGGCGAGCGGTCGGCCGCGAATGGCGGCACAACCGCAAGTGCACTCGTGCTGAACTTCAGGATAACCGCTAATCCGCTTCGCTATCCTGGACGAAATCCACGATTATTGCATCGCAGGGTACCTCTGACAGGATAGCTTACACGGAGATCAGGATGATGACTCACAGTGATTGATTGGATCGGCTGGGAGCCGCGCCGGGTCTGGACTTGCTCGCCAGGGTGGGTCAGGAGGCGCCTATCCGCGGAGAATGCGGTCGCGACCGCCCCGGCGCGGCCCCTCGGCACCTCAAGGCCGAGCTGGCTGCGTCGACCCAAGGATAGCTGTCGGCTGACGCTGCGTGCCGCAGAGATCACGTGACACTCGGAGGAGCGATCCGCACGGTTCGCTTGACACCTGTCCCCCTCGAGCGGGACGGCGAAGGGGGCGGCGGGGGACGGCGGGAACGGCGAGGGGACGACGGGAACGGCGAGGGGACAGCTGCGAGGCAGCCCGGCCACCCAAGGCCGCAAGAAGGCACGCACTTTTTCACGAGAGCCGGGCGTGGCGCGAGTTTTTTTACGCGCCACGAGGTGACTGAACTGCGCCAGTGAACGGCCGGGGCAGCCGTTGGCGGGCAATGTCGGTGCCAGCCCACCTGCCTGGCTGACGGCGCTGGCAGAAGTTCGGACGTCAGCTCCGGGGGTCAAGCGGCTTCGGTTAATTAACCAACCAGCCAATTAAGCAACCAGTCAGCGAGGAGCTTCTGATCAAAGTGGTAGACGAGTAGTTTGAGAATGGCGTTGAAGGCTTGTAGGGGGCCTGGCTGCGCCGGCGAGGGGCTTCTCCTGCAGGGTGGTAGGACGATGTAATAGGCGTCTATAACACCCTACTGGCATTGCAAATGATGTTGCAGGTCCAGACGGATGTGGCAATAGTCCTGAAACTGGCGGACGTCACGAGACTGCCGCCTCTCGGGCCTCGGGGGTGCCGCCCGACCCGTTTGACCCCTTCTCGCGGTTCAGAAGCGCCGCTAGCAAGCGCCCGAGACTCCACCGATCTGCATGGCGCCAAACAGGTCCACACCCGTTGTCATGATCAGAGAGCAGCAATCTCTTTGACTCGCCGAAGCGAGGCTGACAAGTCACGATTCGAGATAAACAACCATATCCGCTCATCTGCCCACACGATTGGTATGCGAATGGGCATACTGCTGCGAAGATCAGATGCCGAGCAAGAACGCAAAAGCAAGGCCCATGAGCATTCTCTGTCTGGGGCCCGCCTTTGCCGCTGGCAAAGAACCTTCGAGCCGGCCAAGGAAGCGCCGTATATGGACTGATTGGGGGATGTAATGCTGTCCATTCATTCTGCACAAGTTCTTTTCGCAGGCGGCTAGCCATGAGATAGCCGCATGCAGTCTGGTCTGCCACCTGATACTAATCGTGATTGAATTATTGGCACATCAAGCCATGCACAAGGCCTTCGACTGTTTAAAACGACTGTGTCGGCAACGTACCTTCGTGACATGCTTGCCGAGAAGTACCGAATATAACAAGAGTGTGAGATCATCTGAATAGGAAATGGAATGGAATGGAAATGGAATGGAATGGAATGGAATGGAATGGAATGGAATGGAAATGGAATGGAATGGGAATGGGAATGGGAATGGGAATGGGAATGGGAATGGGAATGGGAATGGGAATGGGAATGGAATGGGAATGGGAATGGGAATGGAATGGGAATGGAATGGAAATGGAATGGAAATGGAATGGAAATGGAATGGAAATGGAATGGAAATGGAATGGAAATGGAATGGAAATGGAATGGAAATGGAATGGAATGGAATGGAAATGGAATGGAAATGGAATGGGAATGGGAATGGAATGGAATGGGAATGGAATGGAAATGGAATGGAAATGGAATGGAAATGGAATGGAAATGGAATGGAAATGGAATGGAATGGAATGGAATGGAAATGGAATGGAAATGGAATGGAAATGGAATGGAAATGGAATGGAAATGGAATGGAAATGGAATGGAAATGGAATGGAAATGGAATGGAAATGGAATGGAAATGGAATGGAATGGAAATGGAATGGAATATTGCAGTATCACCCAATGGACTCACAAATACAAAAATACAAATAATGCAAATGCCTTATAGCAAACGCATGACTCCAAAGACCTAAGGTATAATAACTATGTAGTAAGTTCATTAATAAGCAACTTACGGTATAGTAGCTATGTAGTAAGTAACTATGCTGTAAACAAAGTTATGTAGTAAGTCCACAGTCCAGTCATTGCCAGGTATTTGTAAACTTTAGCACGTATAATCCAATCGCAAAGCCTAATCAGGTGCAAGGACATCATAGCAGCTTAATAATCTAGCATGATCCTTCATTTGGTATGGACATCTTTCCATATACGGATTCTGTAGGCTTTGCAAGATAGCTGAACTTAACTCGAACCTGTTTGGATAGTGCATACCACAGTCAGGCAAGCGAATTACCGGTTACTGCCTATATGTTCTTTGCAGTGTGGCTCAACTACTCGTTTAGGCCCGTTATATCCCGCAGCCCGTGGATAGGTAAAAGTAGACTCGAATAAGCAATAAATGACGTGTATTTCCTTTTCAGTGGTTACGCGAGCCAAAACTTAATGGCCATCCTTCTTCCTCATTGTGACGCGCCGGGCGGAGGCCTCTGGCCTCACCCGAGTTTAGACAAATCCAGATCCGACGCACGCCAGGTGGTCCGAACGCTCTTGAACCCGGGCGCAGGTTTTCGGAGGGGGGGGGGGGGGGGCAAATGACACGTAGCCGGTGGCGCCTGCCGACGAGTCCAGACATGTCCCCTCCCCCTGGTCCCGCCAGATCTCTGTGTGGGGCCCACGTCCGATGACGTCAGAATTTCCTCTAACGGCCGCGCCACACACCGCAGGCGCGCCAATGTGGCGCGACGCGTTGGCGCGCGATTCATCCGCGACACGCGCCATCCGTTTCGCGCGCCCGGCCGGGCCGCGCCGTGGCAGGTCTCGACAGGGGGACGTGAGGGGAGCCACGGATCCAGACACATGACGTCACTCTGTCTAGGGGAAACCGCTGGGGTGAACGTCTGGCGCCAAGGCCGACAGGTGTACCCGCGGGACGACACCTGGCTGGCCGACCGTTGCAAGCGGCCGACGAACCCAGCGACGACGTCATGGATTGGTGGTGACGTCATCGGGAACTTTGTCAGCTCCGCGCAACCGACTGTCACAAAGTTTGATAGTCCGAGTGAACAACCAGGCGCGATCAGACGGATACGCGAAAACCAACGTCACAGGATCGCCTGTCAGAGGCTCAGAGCTACATCGGACGGTGATCGGACCAGGCTCGAGGCTGGGGCTTGAGAGGCTGCGCGGGGCTGCGGAGGCAGTGCCGGGCCGGCCGGGGCTGGTACACGGGTGGGGGTGGGGATGAGTGGTGAACGCTAAGAAGCCAGAGGCCATGGCTGCGAGCGGCAGAAAAAGCCATCGTGTGGGCTGGTTTGTTGACAGCTGATCGGGAGTCGGATTGAGGTCGCAGCCCAGGCTGAAGGTCGTAGTTGACGCCGAGCAGGGGCGCAGGGTAGTGGTGCCAGTTTCAGAAAATATCTGCCCAATGTCCGACCGATGTCCAAGACCATGATCAGCTCTCCGTCCGAAACTGTCCGAAAATCATTGTTTGTCCGAAATTTGTCCGAAAACAGAAAAGGTGTTTGATATGGAAATGAATTACCTGTGACACACTTTCTTTTTTAATAAAAAAGTAACTAAGAGACTTTCTCAACAAGTCATCCTTGGGCATTGGATGTCCGAAAATGTCCAAAGACATATGTTTATGTCCGTCCGAAAACCGAATCGGTCTTCGAACAAATTCGGAAGTCCGAAAATGATTGGCACCCGATTGGCACCACTAGCGCAGGGGTGGGACAGGGCCTGCAGAGGGGAAGGCTGCACGCCGCACGGGTTGCAGAGGCCTGGGAGACTGAGGAGCACGGAGAGACTGAGTAGCACTGAGGAGCACGGAGAGACTGAGTAGCACTGAGGAGCACGGAGAGACTGAGTAGCGCTGAGGAGCACGGAGAGACTGAACGGCGTAACACCGCAAATGGTGAGGCAGCCGGGGAAGACGGGACCGAAATGAGCGCCGGCAGCCGGGGAAGACGGGACCGAAATGAGCGCCAGTCATGCTACGTTGGGAGTCTAAGGTCAAAATGGTGGTGTGATGGTGTTTAAGACACCACAACTAAAACACCAACACATCCTTTTCCTGAGACTAAGAAACATACCATGAGGAAGACCAAACACTTTTGACACGATCCAAATGTCACACGCCAATAACACACGCGTGAGGTGGACAAACTCCAGATAAGAAGTAAAGTAAAACATATGTAAAACATCGCCAGGCTTCCTCAGCCCATCCCACAATATCATCCCGTCAGCTCCGGCCACGTTTTGGGTCACGTTGCTGGCTGCGTAGTGGTGGCTGACATCGCCAAGTGACTGACCGCCGTGTTGCTCCATGGTGATGACTGTGCGCACATTTCATATAAACATGCCCCTCGGCTTCCAGACTGGCCGTCGGGACGCGAGTACGACACACTCTACAACCTGCCGCCGGAGCTTACGTCAACGAGACGGCCTTCAGACGGCGACCCGGCGCTCGGCGAGGCGCGAGGCTAGGCACGGGGCGAGGAGCGGGGCGAGGAGCGGGGTTCCGTTCAGGGAGGTGCGAGCGGGACCAGACAGGTGAGGTTCTTGTCCCTGAGACAGCGCAGGGGTACCGTTTGGCGGGGGATGAGCGGGCACGTGTGGGGCGGACCTTGGAATAGGTCAGGCGAGCCGGCGCAGGAGCGCTACGGTGAGGTGCGTGACTAGCAGGAATAGCTGGAGCAAGATGAGCTCTGAATGTGGTAGTTAATGACTTAGGGGTTGAGCTTTACAATCTGGTTGTTTATGAATTACATTACATATTTTTGCAGCTCTGCAAAGTTGCCAGAGTCCGGCATGAATTTAACGCGGCCATTCAGAGGTTGACAAAACGAACATGGATCCGAGACGATATTGACTATAAAACCAAGGTCCTCTGTCCTCTATGGCCGACTGCTGGCTGTCACGTGCTGGGGAGCCTCCCGTATCCCGTGTCCAGCGCTGACCGCAGCGTTCACTGCTGGCTGCCGTGACCGGACATAGGTGGCCAGTACTCCAGCCACTGACCACTGACCACTGACCACTGACCACTGACCACTGACCACTGACCACTGACCACTGACCAGTGGCCACTGACCAGTGACCACTGACCAGTGACCAGTGACCACTGACCAGTGACCACTGACCAGTGACCACTGACCAGTGACCACTGACCAGTGACCACTGACCAGTGACCACTGACCAGTGACCACTGACCAGTGACCACTGACCAGTGACCACTGACCAGTGACCACTGACCAGTGACCACTGACCAGTGACCACTGACCAGTGACCACTGACCAGTGACCACTGACCAGTGACCACTGACCAGTGACCACTGACCAGTGACCACTGACCAGTGACCACTGACCACTGACCACTGACCACTGACCACCGACCAGTGACCACTGACCACTGACCAGTGACCACTGACCAGTGACCACCGCCAGATAGTCACCGGCTCTGACCTGATCAGATACAACGAAACACAGGCGCATAACTAGCCGGTCATGCCGGTTACGCGGCTTATCACCCACACTATGGCGTGTGCCGGTACTCGGCACTTGACACGGTGCCAGCCAGCGGGGCCTCTCGTGGGAGTGGCCGGCCTAGAGGCGCGCACGGCGCACGTGCGCTTACGCTAGATTGTTTACAAACAAACCAGAGTACGGTGCTCGGCCCCAGCTGAGCTATCGCTCTCGGGCGGCGAGGAGGGAAAGCACATGTCTGAGAGAGCACGCACACTTCACTATCAAGTGAATGAGGCCGCTGGCCGCTGTGTCGGACTTGAATGGAGTGGTGTGCCGCCGAGTAGCGTCTGTTGATACGTTATAAACCAACCGAGAAAGGCTGTTATCCGTGCAAATGGGATTTTCTACACAGGTATGAAGGGCAAAACGGTGTGGAGATCTCGGTAAGATCGCTACAACAATGAATCACCCGCAGTAAAAGTGAAAACTGGATCGGTTTATGGCCATGCACGCTGGTACTCCAGCGTTTACACCCAGTAACTGCGCGAGCTCGGGCGGTCGCGGAGGCGGTTAACAGGCCCGCTCTGAGTCGCGCCCGAGAACTGCGGTTTTGTTGCATCAGAGTGGGTGCGGGCGGGGGCGGTGAGAGTTGGGGGTGTTGAGTCGGAATGTTACGCGGTGGTCTCCCAGATTTGGTCGGCAACGCCCAAGCACTTAGTAACGAACCCGCCCTAAGAGAACACGAAGTCGCTCAGCGCAAGAAGGAGCCTAAGCATGGGAC
>JAXIVJ010007298.1:0-61476 GCA_036785665.1 Chirona hameri | reverse complement strand
ACAGGGAATCATTCTCGTTGCAGTCCTGCAACACCAATTTACCAGTCTAAGTGAACATGAAGCATTCAAGAGGGACAACTGGGCAAAAAGTGATGGAATTGATTTGTGCTAGCCCCGGATACCCATTTATTGACTTCTATTGACTGTTACAAATGAGCGCAAAAAGGTGGCGTAAGTCGCTTGGGGAAGTTGACTCAGCGCGGCAGTCTTTACGCGAGCCAGTGGAAAAACGCTTCCCTGATAATTGACGTCCTGGAACGCGCCATTGATCTGTTCCGGTAACTTCTGCCAGACCACTGCTGACCGCTGCTGAACACTGCTGACTACCACTGCCGACTACCACTGCCGACTACCACTGCCGACTACCACTGCCGACTACCACTGCTGACCACTGCTGACTACCACTGCCGACTACCACTGCTGACCACTGCCGACTACCACTGCCGACTACCACTGCCGACTACCACTGCCGACTACCACTGCCGACTACTACTGCTGACTACCACTACTGACTACCACTGCCGACTACCACTGCCGACTACTACTGCCAACTACCACTGCCGACTACCACTGCCGACTACCACTGCCGACTACCACTGCCGACTACCACTGCCGACTACCACTGCCGACTACCACTGCCGACTACCACTGCCGGCTACCACTACCGACTACCACTGCCGACTACCACTGCCGACTACCACTGCCGACTACCACTGCCGACTACCACTGCCGACTACCACTGCCGATTACCACTGCCGACTACCACTGCCGACTACCACTGCCGACTACCACTGCCGACTACCACTGCTGACCACTGCTGACTACTACTGCCGATTACCACTGCCGATTACCACTGCCGACTATCACTGCCGACTACCACTGCCGACTACCACTGCTGACCACTGCCGATTACCACTGCCGACTACCACTGCTGACCACTGCTGACTACTACTGTCGACTATCACTGCGAACTACCACTGCCGACTACCACTGCTGACCACTGCCGACTACCACTGCCGACTACCACTGCTGACCACTGCTGACTACTACTGCCGATTACCACTGCCGATTACCACTGCCGACTATCACTGCCGACTACCACTGCCGACTACCACTGCTGACCACCACTGCCGATTACCACTGCCGACTACCACTGCCGACTATCACTGCCGACGCCCCCCCCCCCCTCCCCCTGGAGGCCGGGAGGAATCTTTTCGGCGCGCGAGGACCCTTTTCGGCGTGCTGCGCGCACCAAAAAGGGTCGACGAGACCGCGCGAAGCGCGGTATCATGGGCTCTTAACCACGCGAAGCGTGGCCTTTAGAGAGTTTAGAGCACTTTAGGGCCACCAGGGCCCTCTCTGAAAGAGGGGCCCTTGGACGTTCTAAAGAGCCCTGTGCATGTCAGAGAGGCCTCTGCCCAGACCGAAAGGGCCCCTGAGCGGGTCAGAGGGCTCCCGAACACGTCGAATGGGACCCTAGCCAGCACAGAGGGGCCCCTAAGCAGGTCGAGAGGCCCCTGCGCATGTCAGCAGGGCGACAAAGCGGCCAGCGCAGTCCCTTGCCAGGTCATTTGGTTTAATGAGCAGGTTGGAGGGTCCCTGGACAGGCCAGAGGGCCCCTGGGAAGTTAAAGGGGCTCCTGTGCAGATCAGAGGGGCCCCTGACCAGACCGAAAGGGCCCCTAGGTGGGTCAGGCCCCTGAACATGCCGAATGGGCCCCTAGTCAGCACGGAGGGGCACGAGGGCAGAGCGGAGGGCCCTCAGAGCATGTCGCAAGGCGACAAAGCAGCCAGCGCAGTCCCTTGCCAGGTTGGAAGGGCCCCTGAGAAGGATAGAGGGCCCCTGGGGAGACCAGACGGTTCCTGGAAAGTTCAAAGGGCCCCTGTGCAGATCAGAGGGGCCCCTGACTGGACCGAAAGGACCCCTGGGCGGGTAAGAAGGGCCTCTGAACATGCCGAATTGGCCCCTAGCCAGACTGGAGGTGCCCCTGTGCAGGTCGGAGGGCCCCTGAGCATGTCAGCAGGGCGACAAAGCAGCCAGTGCAGTCCCTGGCCAGGTCGGAAGGACCTCTGAACAGGCCGAATGGGCCTCTTGACACATAAGAGGGGCTTCTTGGTAGGTCAGAGGAGTCCCCGGTCAGATCGGAAGGGCCAAAAGCACGTAGAGATCCCAGATGAAGATTACATACAAAGAAGACTTACTTCACAAGAAAAATATTAAAAGCGGAGCTTTCCGGTATATTGTAACACCCTTTCTTCAGGGTGTTACAATGTACCCGAAAGCTCCGATTTTAATTTGTCTTCTAGAGTAAGCCCTCTTTGTTTGTAATATATATCACCCACTCCACATCATGTCTTTTCGCGGATCCCAGATGAGTCCCTGAACAGGTCGGAAGGGCGTTGAAAAGGTCGCAGGGTCCCTTAGACGATCTGATGGGACCCTGGGCCTTCCAACAGTAAGAATGCAGTTGTCCAGGGAATAAAACTCAAAATTTTCGCGCCGCTCCGCGGCGCAATGTAACTACAAATGCAATTATATGCGGGTTAGAAAAAAAATCGGCCCGTTTCTCGTCGCATTTGTGTGTTATGTTGCTACTTTCCTATATAATTGGCCAAAATAGTTCATTTAAACACTTTTTACCGCACTTTTAAACGCACAATATAACATTTTTAGAGGTCCGCACCATACGCAATGCGACGCATTGATGAAAAAGCATATCCAGGGCATAAGACTCAAAATTTTTGCGCCGCTCCGCGGCGCAATTTCTTTAAGAATTCCAGGTCTTGAGCTTAAAAAAATATCCCAAGTTAGTATATCTAATTCCAAATTGGTGTCGCTGGTTCCAAAGTTGATATGGCAGTTTGCTAACTCCATGTCCTAAAAGTTGGTATGGTCCATGCCATACCTGTCATACTGGATTTCCATCCTTGTAACGTGCCTTTTCATCCGTTTTGTTTGTCCCTTTCAACGCTTGGGAAGTGGGCCCTTTCAACGTTCGGGAAGGGGTCCTTTCGAGGCGCCGCCCCCCCGGACGAAATCCTGGCTACGTGCCTGGAATAGCCATTTTAAAATGGAGTGTTTTAATTATTTAATACAATACAATACAATACAATACAATACAATAGAACATGTTGCTCCTGGTGAATACCGTGTATTGCGGTTAGAATCGTCAGATTTTGCAGAGCAAGGCTTTAGAATATGAAATATCCCAGATAGAAAAATGCGGAGCTCCGAAAAACGCTGACCAGCCGTTGTTATCCTCCTATTGGCCGGCAACAAGTCTCGGATTTAGGCCACTCCCGCTCAGAGTGGTGGGGTGGATAGTTATGTGGCTGTCATAATAATGCCCATAATCCTGATGTCTTACTGGCAAAATAATGTCAGCCGCCTGTGTTGTTGGTATTTTATGAAAAGCTGCTTCACCGAGCGCCAGGCAGATAGGTACTAAGTGTTTACAGGGAACCTTGCAAAGAAATAAATATGTCCTATGTGTTCATATTTGTTTCTCCTGTGGTGAATGCCGCGTCGAAGAATAATCAGGTGTTACTGTAGCATAAAGCCAATCGTCTGACATAAATTTGCGAGAACAGATAGGAGACTAAACAGACATCTCATTCTGTAATAGGTGTTGAAGGCAGCAGACACACAACAAGTGTTGTTCATAATGACACTACTGAAAAGACACGATATGCCACGTGCTCATTACATGCTCGTCTAACTTGCAGACTATTTGGGGGAGACTATGCGCGCAAATCATGTTTGTATCTGTAAGCGGATATTGAACGGTTGCGTTATTTGTGAATCAATCATTACATATACATTGCGAGTCTGTCAATAAAGGCCTGCAACTCGAGAAATCAGCTTCTAATCCATAGTGAAATCTAGACGAATCAATACATTGTGGATGAAGGAAGCTCCAATAATGTCAATCAATGTCTGGAAGAAGCGCCCACTTGTCTAGTGAACAAATATATGCCGTTGTCGATAAGCAACAGAGGAGCATCACTAAAATCGTCTCGGTAATAGGTGATCACGATGTAAATCAAACCGAATTGCTGTCGCGCAGTTCAGATCAAAATATGTGAAACATGACAAACCTGTCATATACCTTGATTTTGTATCAGATGTATGATAACATTCCTGTAATTAATCTAGGTGCCTGGACGTGGCTGCTTGTTCTGTTCAAAGCGGGGTTAATTAACCCAATTTGTAACAGGCGCCTGGCTACCCCTATTTGTAACAGGAGGGGGGGGGGGGAGGGATTCCGCCCCCCCCCCGGAGATCTGGAGATCTACACGTCCGATTAAAAAAAAAAAACGGCGGTTGATTCCGCTTAACACGATCTACATTTCTATAAAAATGCGATTTTTTAATAGGGGGGGGGGGGGGCAACAGGGGGCAAAAACAACAAATTTTAGTGGTATTTGTGATCCAACACAGCTGTCATGTTTATCAATTGATTTTAACGCAATCAATGGGGATCGATAGATATTAAATTGGAAATTGATATACGGCGGTAACTTTTGAAAATTCAAAAATCATAGGCGTTTGCAGGTCACTCAATATGGGGTGAAGTGAATGCGTAATAAAACTATTTTATTTTCATTTTTGGATAAATGAAATGGCGTGTTATTGTGACATTAGAAAAACAGTTATAAAACTCTTTTTTTTTTGCCATAGGCGGTACCAGGTTAATGAAAAAGGAGGTCAAATATTTTTTAAAACAATAACCGCAGGCAAGGTGCTACCCAGCACTATAAAAAGTTACTGATCGCAAATAGTTCCTTTTCGCATGTTGTACTTCATCATAGGCGTATTCAGGATCCAAACTGGGGGGGGGGGGGGCGCAATACCTTTGGATGGGTATATTATCCGCTATTATGATACTAACTAGTCAACAGTGACTATTTCACTTACAACTTCAATTCACATTGCTTACCCCCCTTTTTACCCTACCTGATTCGCCTATTATCTTATAATTGTTCCTAGAGTACCCTGTGGTGCGTGTTTCATCCGAAAACTGCAGTATGTTATGTCATTGTAAGCCCATGTATCTTAGTTTCCTTGCAAAAATATGACTCCCTTTCTACCATTCCTGAGCGCGCCTCTGCACAAACAAAAATGACTTCATTCCCTCTCCTGGCCTCATATGTGCAATGTGCATATATCATTATAAACTAACCGTCTATTGCGCCGTAATCGCTGGCATTTCGTCATCACCATGCCAGTCACCCCCTCCTTTTTGCATGTGCCTGAACACGTCCCTGAAACTCTATATGTAATACATTATGCTAATGATGGAAGGAAAAGCTATCTTTTACATCTTGATATCTATGAATGTTCCTTACATCGCTCTATTGGCTTCCCGCCAAGCATTGAATACTTCCTGGAAACCTCCCCTTTTCAAGCCCCTGAAACCGCCTCTGGCATGCAATTTGTATGATATTTCACTAACATCAACTAATTTACACTTGTTTCCATCACTGTAAGCCGGTGTAACTCTTTCATACTGGAGGCAGTTAGGAAGAAACTGTGAAGATCGCATTTCCGTATTATCGCCAAATGTCGCCGCAGAACTCTCCCAAAACCGTTCCTGGAACCGCCTATGTTCAGGTTAAGAACTCAAAATTTTGACTCCATATATGGAAATCTATTTTGGGAAAAATCCCAAAATTTCATGAGCCTGCTCCCAGCCGTTCTGGAGATATTTGCGAAAAACATGAGGGGGTGGAATCCGCCCCATCCCCCCCCCCCCCCCCCTGTTACAAATAGGTTTAAGGGGCTCCATGCAATATTGATGCCGACATGATTGCCAAAGTTCCGTTTTTCAATACCAAGGCCTGAAACTATTTCATTTTCAATCATTTTTATTTTCTCTCAAATTATGTTTCATTTCCAACAGTTACTGGGAGCATTTAGTTTACTATACAAATATTCGATTCATTCAACGCACGAAAGCGGCTCGTCGTATGATGCAACCGGGGCCAGACCTTAAAGGGAATAGTTCACCTTTAACATGGGGTTTTGGACTGAGATAGAATATTTATAGAGCAGATCTAAAAATGGGTTGTGGTGAAATAATTACCTCCCTACGTTAAGTAATTTCGACACAGGACTAGTTAATATCTGCTCAGCCGCCCGGGCGGCGCAGCGGCCCCTTGTCAGAGACTGTACTTGGCGTCAGGCGGAGCGGGGCGGAACCAGAACGCCAGCTGCTATCGTACGATTTCTCGCGAAATGCAAAGAGAAACTTACTTCTTTCTCCACATATATCCATCAGTTGTCCAAACCAAAGTCATATTCGTAGTTTTAAGCTCAAGATGCACCGCATGGTTGAATTTCAAGACAACTTTCAAGGTGACCTATTCCCTTTAATCCGCGCCGGCCGGTGCTCGGCGCCACCTTCGCCGTGCCGGGGGGGGGGGGGGGGGGGGCGTCTGAACGCCTCCTTCTAACTCGGCTCCTATGTAGATTATAAATAAAACAAAAACAGCTTTTGATAGCTCGTCAAAAATAATGTCGTAACTGTCAGTCATGTTTTGGCTCAGGTCAATATTGAGGTCACCAGAGGTCATCAAAGATAAATTTTCCAAGTGTAGGACTTTGTTCCAGAAACCCCAAAATATCTCGGTACCTATGATAGCTAGGAACAAACGGAAAAAAAAACAATCGAAAGCTCTTGAAAAATGAAATCACCGTTGGTGCCCTCACATTTTAGCTCAGGTCAATAGTTTAGACTCCAGAGGTAATTCAAGATCAAAAGGTTATTTTTGGCAAAAAACTTTTTTAGTTCATAACTTTGTATGTAATTAAGATAGGGAGATATTTTAATGTCATCGTGTTTGTCTCGTCAAGGCGCTTCGAGTCATACAGATTACAAGTGTTTTAGGTCAAACTCAAAATTTGACATCAGGTCAAGGCTATCCAAGGTGATATCATATGGCAGTCCAGGTGGGTCACAATGCACATATTCGGAAGCGGCTTGACGAGATAAACACAGTGGTTACGAGCGAGCTCGAAGCGCTCGCAAGTCCTCACTGAATACGGGATTTTTCTCACATATAAGCGGCCGACCCGGCCCGGCCCGACCGTAGCGCTTTTCAGAAACTTATATCTTTGGAATCCCGCATCTGATTGACAAGCGGTCTTCGTCATCTGATAGCCCCATTCAAAACATTATGTTAATGACATGTTTCGTCTCACGAGAGGGGTCAGCATAGCGCGTGGCACGTGCCGCGGCAGGGATGTCAGAAAACGTTATCCTCCTATATAGCTGAGAAACGGCTGGACAGATTAAGCTGAAATTTGGTGTGTGGTTTGAGACCACACTACTGGCAATATAGCGCAAGTCAAACTCTGGGTCACACTGCACGTGTGCACGTGCACACCCCAGTTCCGTAACTCAGAAACGGCTGGAACGATTAAGCTGAAGATAGGGTGTATACGGGCTTGCTCGTCCTTCGCCGATCAAGGCGTCTTACTGGTATCGATCTCACATCTTTATGCAATCAAAAGATATTGACAACACGTGTTGGTGACGTCAGATGACCTTTTAGGGTCGCTGAGCAAAATTATACCTGGGTCATCAAGAATGACCTATAATTGCAAGATCCTGAAAGAAATGACCTGATCTGATGCGTATTCTCTGAATAGACAGCATTTGTATATTTTCCCATTGACTTATAATGGGAAGTCACGTGATCGACCTGACCTTAGGTCACCGATGTAAAACAAAATCAGAGATATGCGAATTGTAGGTACTTGTGGCCTGATTCAATGATATAAGTTTGAAACTAATCGGCCAAAACCTGTGGCTGTGGCACGATCGCAAACATTTTTGGAGGTGGGGTTACGTGACCTGGCCTAGTGTCCTGTCCGGAGTTGACCCGAGGTCAAGAATTTCACACAATGTGGGTAATTGGTGTCCGAATACCCAAAAACGGCGGCGCTGCGCGCCGATCGTCCCGCTCAGCGCTGCGCGCCGCCGTTTTTCCGCTATCCTCGAAAATTTGTTAGGGTGGTGCGTTCAAACGCCCCCCCCCCCCCGGCACGGCGTGGGTTAAAAGGAATAGGTCACCTTGAAAGTTGTCTTTCAATTTGGCTATATGAACATTTTTAGCTGAAAAAAACGAATATGACATTTGTTCGGACGATAGATCCATCCATTTTCCGATCCAACCATCGAAAAATGAGCATGTTTCTCTTTTCTCCCTTACGTCCTAAAACAACTTCATGACATTGTATGACGTCATGCATATGACAGCTCAGATATATAAGATATTGCACACAATAATGGCGAACTAGCGACATATAGTACGCAAAATAGGACGCGTTGCTTGAGTTTCTGAATCTTTCGATAAAATATCTACTTCATAAAAATCGCTGGTTTCTCATAACCCACCGCAGTTTCACGGTTACTATCAAATACACGCAAACACTAATGGTTACGGCAGCAAAAGAGGACGCCTTGCTTGAGTTTCTGAATCTTTCGATAAAATATCTACTTCATAAAAATCGCTGGTTTCTCATAACCCACCGCAGTTTCACGGTTACTATCAAATACACGCGAACACTATTGGTTACGGCTCAACTTACCCCATGGCTACGGCTAGTTTGAGCGGAATCTGCGTATCACGCAAGTCTGACGTCAGTGGGTCATAATACCGACGAAGTTTCGTAGTCCCGAAACCGAGTCTTAATTTAGGTTCTGATCGAAATTACTTAGCGTAGCTAATACATTTTTTCACTTAAACCCATTTTTCGACCTGCTCTACAATTCTGCTATTTCAGCTCAAAACACCATGTTAAAGGTGAACTATTCCCTTTATAATATGGTGAATTGTCGAGGTTAAATGGGACGAAAGGTTGGCGGAACAACAGATCACATAGGATCGAAATATGACATTTCAGAAAATCGTTAAATAATGAATGTTTCAAAAGTTTGCCACATAAATAAAATGCTTATATGCATTTTTATGAGACAATACAAACGCTAGAACAATATAGGGTCATCAGTTTATTTCAATTAAGGAGCAATACATGAGTAGTAATAATGGACATCACTAAATTAGTTTTTCATATTGTCCATATGTGGTCCTTTTACATTATGCTATTCCAGAACAAGACACAATTTGATCTAAAGAAAATATTCTGAAGTTCACTATTTTAGGTCGAAGATCACAATACAAACTCAAATGTATGTAATGGGTTGCAAACAATGCGGTGTTTACCTTTAAAACCCACCACGTTATCGCACAATCCTGGTAGACGACGTATTTTAAAAGCGAAAGTTGTACATGCCCAAACATACCTGGACATTTGGGCAAGGTCCGCCTCCCCCCTCTCTGACGTCACCTGACCTCGAACGCGACCCCTGCCACCAGCCGCAGGCCATCCCAGTCAGGGGCAAATAACGACCACCGAAGCGACTCGAACCCATGCCAGACAGAGTGATGTTTGAAGCCCAGCGCTCTATCCACTGAGCTACTGTGTTTATGTAGTTTCATGATGATAGCAGTATCGGTTCTGAGCTAACGAAAACAATTGCCCAGGGCAACGCTTTCCTGGCTCCAGTATTGTTTTTCTCTCCAGATATTGCTGAGCAAATGTGCGTGCATTACCTACATTCCAGCAGATTGGAGCATTCCAACATACAGAGCCCAATATCGCTTACAAATGACCCATTTTTACCTACTGAGGACCGATTTTGTGTAGGGTCTACAAAGGTCTAGGGGGCCTACCGAAGTCTGAGGGCCCGCTATTGCTGCGTGGCGGCCCATATGACTGAATCTTGAATCTGCCACCACAGACCCGTTGCGATTCGCCCTTTTCCACGACCCAGACAGCGCCGCGGTGTACATCCTGGGGCGACTTCAGCCGACGGGTGAGCCCCAGGGCAGGCAGACGCTCGGGCCGGCGAAGCGTCCGTCCCTGCCCGCCTCTAATGTATTCCCGGTGGTCGGCTCATTTGTGTGGCGCGGCACCGACACCGCCGGCTAACGGCATGTGGAGGAAACCTCATTTTCCTAAACATTTCGCTCATAATTAATCATGCGATCCGATTTAGATCTTATGAATGATAGCGGTGGCCGCGTATCGGTGGCGGCGCGACTGTGCACAGATGGCGCGCCACCGGCCAGAGTAAGCGCCACGGTGCGGGGAGCAGAAGCGCACACATCATTTGCTCTACCGATACTCTAATGGTGTGCTCAGAACGCGCTCAGTTGATCGTGTTCTCGATGCCGGGGATTGCTGGGGGTGTTTTGATTTGGTTGAGTAACCGTTACTCTATTGGTCAGATATGGGAAATGCACGCAGTGTTCGGGCTAATCTGCGTCACACTCGAACTTTCTGCAGTTGTCACCATTTTGCATTTGGGGGGGGGGGGGGAGGTTACATGAGCAATTTATATCAAGTTTTCGGCAATAACTCCGATGTTTGGTGATTTTCGTCTGTGCGCAACCTGACTGCATTGAGAGCGACCAGCCTCGGCTAACACCATCGTTGTGATCTAACTGCTCTTGAAGTAAAACACGGCGTTCTTCGGTGTTCACTGGTTAAAGCCATGATGCAGAGTCGCTCCGGGTGAAGAAAAACGCTCAGCTATTTTATTTCCTGCTAATTCAGCAGTGACTGAACAATATTCCAACGATTTAGTTGTTTGTATTTCAAATATTCAATGTTTGCCATCATCCAAACACGGAAAATAACACTAGTTTTATTTTGGGTGCCTTCTTGCACCGGCTTTTTGCCCCCAGCTGATTTATTACACTATTATGTCACCAACAACTCAACTTTACGCATAGAATATTGTTGTTCAAATGCACAATGAAATGCAGACAGACTTTAAGTGGTAATAAATAGCACAATGCCGCGTGATCAACACATTGTCTATTTTTGACTCGAGTCCGTCAACTATGCACTGTTCGCGGCTCTGATCCTGGAAACCAATTCATATACTCTTGACACTGTTTGCCTTGACATTATAATTTTTAATAACTTTTATATTAATGATAATCCTGTCTAAGAGGCTGCTCGCGACGTCATTCGTAACTGCGTTTCGTGGAACTTATAAACAGTGGGAGGATTAGTAAAGTAGTTCTGGTCAGCATATTTTATCTTATTGGGCTTTTCCAGTAGCTACCTAAACATGACGCAACGGGAGGACAGTTATTTTTTTTTTTAAAGAAATTCTCCGTTTTTTTTGTCCTTTCTCAGAAGTTTTCTATTACGATTAGACATAATGCCACATTAACAGCCCCGCAACTAGGGCAAATATCATTATGTGGTTGGCAAAAACACAAAAGGGCGCTACCGTACAATCTGCGCAAACGATCTGCCAAATGCAGACGTGTGATCACGAAACAGCAGACCACATGACCGTGACTGACGTCTCATCTCTGACGCCTGTTTATCCACAGTCGACCCAGCCACGAGCGGCACTACTCAATAATAAACCGGCAGTCGAGATTGTCTGCTACTTTCTCCTGTTTCTGACACGAGCCACAGACGTAGATATCGCCCACTGGAAGTAGTTAATTATACAGTGCGCGCGATCTCCCAGATTCCATTTGCGCCTTGTTGTGGCGTGCGGCGCTACCCGTGTTCATTCTGCCGCTCTCTGTGTATCCTAATTACCGGGCTGATTTGCAATTTAAGTGGAAATATTCAAATTTATCTGACGTGATCTATAACCATAACTGCCGCTGAGGTGAGGCGGGGAGGGGCCCGGCTTCCATAGCGTTGATGGACATCGCGCCGGGTGTAAATTGTGTTTAGACGCTTATTAAATTGTGTATTCGCCGCTTTGTGTCAGAAGTGGCGCGGTGTGCGCTCCTGCTGTCTGGCCGCCTGTGACCCTGATGACCTGACTCAGTATTCGCCGCGTTGTGTCAGAAGTGGCGCGGTGTGCGCTCCTGCTGTCTGGCCGCCTGTGACCCTGATCACCTGACTCAGTATTCGCCGCGTTGTGTCAGAAGTGGCGCGGTGTGCGCTTCTGCTGTCTGGCCGCCTGTGACCCTGATCACCTGACTCAGTATTCGCCGCGTTGTGTCAGAAGTGGCGCGGTGTGCGCTTCTGCTGTCTGGCCGCCTGTGACCCTGATCACCTGACTCAGTATTCGCCGCGTTGTGTCAGAAGTGGCGCGGTGTGCGCTCCTGCTGTCTGGCCGCCTGTAACCCTGATGACCTGACTCAGTATTCGCCGCGTTGTGTCAGAAGTGGCGCGGTGTGCGCTTCTGCTGTCTGGCCGCCTGTGACTCTGATGACCTGACTCAGTATTCGCCGCGTTGTGTCAGACGTGGCGCGGTGTGCGCTCCTGCTGTCTGACCGCCTGTGACCCTGATGACCTCACTCAGTATTCGCCGCTTTGTGTCAGAAGTGGCGCGGTGTGCGTTCCTGCTGTCTGGCCGCCTGTGACTCTGATGACCTGACTCAGTATTCGCCGCGTTGTGTCAGACGTGGCGCGGTGTGCGCTTCTGCTGTCTGGCCGCCTGTGACCCTGATGACCTCACTCAGTATTCGCCGCTTTGTGTCAGAAGTGGCGCGGTGTGCGTTCCTGCTGTCTGGCCGCCTGTGACTCTGATGACCTGACTCAGTATTCGCCGCGTTGTGTCAGACGTGGCGCGGTGTGCGCTCCTGCTGTCTGGCCGCCTGTGACCCTGATGACCTCACTCAGTATTCGCCGCTTTGTGTCAGAAGTGGCGCGGTGTGCGTTCCTGCTGTCTGGCCGCCTGTGACTCTGATGACCTGACTCAGTATTCGCCGCGTTGTGTCAGAAGTGGCGCGGTGTGCGCTCCTGCTGTCTGGCCGCCTGTGACTCTGATGACCTGACTCAGTATTCGCCACGTTGTATCAGAAGTGGCGCGGTGTGCGCTCCTGCTGTCTGGCCGCCTGGGACCCTGATGACCTGACTGCAGGCCGACAGAGACAACTCCGAGCCACACTGGCTGCTCGTGGCCCTGGTGATGGCTGACAGCGCTGACAGACAGCTGTGATGGCTGCCGAAGCGCTGACATACAGTTGTGATGGCTGACAGCGCTGACATACAGCAGTGATGACTGACAAAGCGCTGGCAGACAGCTGTGATGGCTGACAGCGCTGACAGACAGCTGACCGGCTCCTCCAGTGACGCGTCAGAACAGACAGCTGACCGGCTCCTCCAGTGACGCGTCAGAACAGACAGCTGACTGGCTCCTCCAGTGACGCGTCAGAACAGACAGCTGACCGGCTCCTCCAGTGACGCGTCAGAACAGACAGCTGACCGGCTCCTCCAGTGACGCGTCAGAACAGACAGCTGACCGGCTCCTCCAGTGACGCGTCAGAACAGACAGCTGACCGGCTCCTCCAGTGACGCGTCAGAACAGACAGCTGACCGGCTCCTACAGTGACGCGTCAGAACAGACAGCTGACTGGCTCCTCCAGTGACGCGTCAGAACAGACAGCTGACCGGCTCCTACAGTGACGCGTCAGAACAGACAGCTGACTGGCTCCTCCAGTGACGCGTCAGAACAGACAGCTGACCGGCTCCTCCAGTGACGCGTCAGAACAGACAGCTGACCGGCTCCTCCAGTGACGCGTCAGAACAGACAGCTGACCGGCTCCTCCAGTGACGCGTCAGAAGTGGAGAGTCTCAGATAAATGCAGAGGAAGGAGCTAGTAATGAGCATAAACTATTTTTTAATATCTACTAAGAAAATATAGCTCGTTAAAATTTAGCTGTTTCAGTAGTGCACCACGACGAAAACCGGTCTCGGGGTGCATTTCAATGGGCATTTCAAGGTCCCACCAGACACATCTTCAGATGACAAAATATCCGATGGTTCTGTTGATTAATTGGTGTTCTGTATTATATTCACTATTATTTGTTTGCAAGATCCAGGATTGCAGGCGGATAGTGCCCAACTCTAGTGCATTTGTTAGTTGCAATGGGCTGGTTTTAAGCTTCTCATTGCATTCCAGTTGAAGCTTCGAGTGGTTCCAGCATCATGAAGAATTATTTTCGGCGGTTATGTCACTTCTATTTTTTCTCCACACTGTTTCTGGCTATACCCACCGCAGCCTTATATGGCAGTCTCGAGAACACCACCAAAGCTGAACCGAGGCCGAATAATTATCGTGTGTGACCTACCTCGCAGCGTAACAAATCTACCTCGCAGCGTAACAAACCTACCTCGCAGCGTAACAAACCTACCTCGCAGCGTAACAAACCTACCTCGCAGCGTAACAAACCTACCTCGCAGCGTAACAAACGTCACCAAAACCCCAAATCGCCACCCCAATCAGTACAGAGCTCCCCTCTCTCTCTCTCGCGTACCCAACGACCTCACCGCATGGTGACGTCACCACTCACCATGCAGTGACGTCACGGCTGGCCGGCGGAGGCGGGCCGTGCGGTCTGCGGGAGAGTTCCCGGCTCGAACAATACCCGGTAATTACTGACACATTAGTGGGGGTGGCACGGGCCACGGGGCCGGCCGGGCCGCACTGGGTACCCGCAGCTGGTGAGAAGGCGGTCTGAGAAGGTGCGTCGCTCTGCACCAGTTGTTGTGATGTTCCGCGGCTCGGGGTTCGTGGTGCCGGGCAGCCTCACTTCCTGCGCTCCTGATTGAACCGCCGCTGGATGCCGGGCTGTGGTCGGCTGGGGTGTGGTGGTGTACCGGGCGGGTGGTCAGTGGTGTTGTCTGAGGTGGGGTATCGGATACTGGGTCTATGTGTATATGGTATACAAGCACTGGGTAGGTACTGAAGTGGCTGCTAATGCAGATTTCAGATCCCGGCTACTGGAAGTTTTTATACAACACACTCTGATATAGTAATTGTCTATAATAACTGTCAGTTACAGGGTATTTCTGTGCTCTTTAAAGGATAATATCTCCATAAAGGTACATTTTAAAGGTTAATCGTATATTAAACTGCCTCAAATCCTTCTGAAGCAATATGTACGATGCTTAGTTTGCTGACCTTTTATCATTTTTGTATATCTCTGTAGATTGACCAGCCCATGTAGCGGCAAAACAATGACGGGGACATCAGATGGGTTACATAGGGAGCTGTGGACAGGCATCACTATAATGCCAATCAATAAAATGACTATGGTATAGGGCTGTGATAGTGTGCCGCCTGTTCTCCGACGCGCCTAGCCAGTTCTGTACCGGAAACAGCCGAGGTCGTCGCCGGAAACAACCGAGGTCGTCGCCGGAAACAGCCGAGGTCGTCGCCTGAAACAGCCGAGGTCGTCGCCTGAAACAGCCGAGGTCGTCGCCTGAAACAGCCGAGGTCGTCGCCTGAAACAGCCGAGGTCGTCGCCTAAAACAGCCGAGGTCGTCGCCTGAAATAGCCGAGGTCGTCGTCTGAAACAGCCGAGGTCGTCGCCGGAAACAGTCGAGGTCGTCGCCGGAAACAACCGAGGTCGTCGACCTGACAGAAGGGCCTGCGGCGATTTTACACATCTGCTGGTTTCCGGTCGCATCTGTCAGCTGTTTGGCACGGCATCGTGATAAGCGTGACGTCACGTTATCGTTTTCCCTGGAATCGTGACGACTCTGTCTGTTGATCAACATTCGTCAGATTATATTTTTCCAGCGTGTTTGTAAGCTAATCGTTTCGGGTTATCACAAGTTGAACAACATCTTTAAGCTAATTTAAGCAGATTTAAAACTGAATCACCATAACATAAACATGGTATTCCTCATATCGTATTTTTGCTGAGATGTGGCGGTATCTAAGTGTTCAGGATAACCCCCATCGTCGACGCTCCACAAAATCCGTCCCTGTTCAGGATAACCCCATCGTCGACGCTCCACAAAATCCGCCCCTGTTCATCGTCGACGCTCCCCAAAATCCGCCCTGGCAATGTTGTTCCGGATAATGTCATCATCAACATCGTGGGGGCTGGTGATCGTTATCAGGTTGTATACAGCTTTCTCCGTTTTATAGGACAACTTCACCTATTTGATCATTGCAATACGAGCTTAAAATACATGAACGAGGCGACAAGTATCACCATGATACCAGGATACCATGATACCATGATAGGAGGCGTAAAGCGGATGTCTTGCAAGGTATAGACCTGATCGGGCACCGCAGCGGTATGCTGCTGCATTCACAGTAATCCCCTTATACTGCAGCGGGTGCAATGCGCCCATACTTCGGTTTGCGTTCATTGGTCCCATGACCAACAAGTATTTACACGAGAACATGGCTGCAGTACATGTCAACATTGCATTTGGAAAGTTCCAGACACAGTGGGGAATGCCGATTTTCCGTGACGGGTCACGCGACTCTTGCCGAGGTCATTGGCTCGGCCGTTTAAAGCAGGGAGTAGGGTAAGGCCCCACTGGAGCAGTGGATGTGGTGGTCGCTTTGGAGCACAGTGGTCACGATGGCAGTGTGGGATACGAGATAAGAAACGTCACTTAGGGCTCGAACTACTGGTCTGTACTACTGGTCTGCAATTAATCAAGACTCCCTCTCAAATGTTTAATAAAATAACGACTTCGTTTCCATCTGATGCAAAGTGGCAAGCTTTCCTGGTAAATGCGCTTGCAATGCATGCTGATGACATCAAAATCATTTGTTATTTCACTAAGACTGGCAACGCCTCAAAAACTTCCCCGAATTCGCTGGAATACTAATTATTTCCCACGATTGACAGCTAGCTTCCAATTTATGCTAATCGAAAATAGTCTCAGCAACCTCGTCAGAGCGAGTGAGGGGTATGTAGGTTTTAACGGAGGAGCAACGCTGAAAATTGGACAGGGAATGTCTTACTTGGAACCAGACTTGTATTCAACTCAATCAATCGACTCAAGTTACCCCCGTCGTGAGTCAACCCTTCGGGTACTGATAACGATCAGGGTTTGCCACCAGACTGTACGCTAGCTGGGATACAAGTTTAGTATCTAGACATGAGTGTTAGCATGCCCAGTCTACGTATACAATTTGCATCACAGCTAGCGTACGGTGTGCCAGCGAACCCTGATCGTTATCAGAACCCGAAGGGCTGACCACACGACGGGAGTAACTTGAGTCGATTGATTGAGTTGAATACAAGTCTGCTTGCAACCGCCCAACGAGATCGACAAAAATGCTTTGAACAATTTCATGATGGCCGATTCCGGAAAATTCCCACATCAGCAATTAACAGATGGCAGATATATCACTTAAAATCCCATTATACTTTCACTCCTACTCTCCAACAAAACCTTTAGCAATTTACTTAACTTTCATTATCTGTATCATCCTCTAAAGGGAGTGTGTCTACTGTTTTGGAATGTCAAAAATATTGTTATTACGGTAAGTAGCTATTGGTTTGATTGTTGGATAGTGGATACGATGAAATTCACATCTGGATGGAGCCCCTTTAGTTGAATTTTCACTTATATTGTGTGTTTTTTCTCTTCAATATCGATAAACGATCGCCACTACAGTGAAGGTAATCAGAGGGAAGAAGATGTTATGTAAAACGGCGCATCTAAGTCAATAAACCATCGATACGAACAATGCTAACAAACCATCGAAAAGAAAAATGGCCGTCGAGGTTCTGTTCGGCTGCTGCTATCAGGGCTTACGAGCTGTTTTGTCGAAATGCTATTGACCGGCGCTAACGATATGCTAGCAAGTTCGTATCGATTTTTCGATATTATCAATGCTTCTAGTAGTGGTAAGCCCACTGTTGTCTACTCGATAACTTTTTGCTACCAGCTAGTTCCTGGGGTCCTTGGAATATCTCAGCAACTAATGTGAATTTGGAGAAATAAAAGGCATGATTCGATTTAGAAAATTATATTCTGCAAACCAGTGTAAAAAAATCGATGTCAGTAGACACACTAACACTGTTAAAGGGAATAGTTCACGTTTAACATTGGATTTTGAACTGAGATAGCAGATTTGTAGAGCAGATCGAAAAATGGGCTGTGGTGAAAGAAAGACGCTAAGTAATTTCGACACAGGACTAGTGGGCTCCTTTTAGAAGACTCTGTTTCGGGTCCGCGAAACTTCACAACGGTTGTTTACGTTACAAGCAGCCCGCGTATATATGCCTAAAGTCCGACATTATTGTGTGCAGTAGCTTTCACATCCAAGCTACCATATGCATGACGTCATGCATTGTCAAGTAGTTTTTTAATGCCATGAAGGAGAAAAAAGAAACATGTCTAATTCTCGACGGATATCCATCTATCATCCAACAAATGTCATATTCCCTTTTTCAGCTCAAAATACTCCGTATAGCCCAATTTCAATACTTTTTTAAATGTGACCTATTCCCTTTAAGATAATTTTCAGCTTTGGTAACTTTTCAACTTTCCATCAAGGGTAGCTAAACGTTTGTTGATGTGAGGCACGTGCGCTGCACGGGAGGATAGTGACGTGTCCCTCTCTATCTGGTGGTCCCCACCCTCTGTCTGCTGGTGTGAGGCACGTGCACGGGGAGGATAGTGACGTGTCCCTCTCTATCTGGTGGTCCCCACCCTCTGTCTGCTGGTGTGAGGCACGTGCACGGGGAGGATAGTGACGTGTCCCTCTCTATCTGGTGGTCCCCACTCTCTGTCTGCTGGTGTGAGGCACGTGCGCTGCACGGGAGGATAGTGACGTGTCCCTCTCTATCTGGTGGTCCCCACCCTCTGTCTGCTGGTGTGAGGCACGTGCGCTGCACGGGAGGATAGTGACGTGTCCCTCTCTATCTGGTGGTCCCCACCCTCTGTCTGCTGGTGTGAGGCACGTGCGCTGCACGGGAGGATAGTGACGTGTCCCTCTCTATCTGGTGGTCCCCACCCCCTGTCTGCTGGTGTGAGGCACGTGCACGGGAGGATAGTGACGCGTCCCTCTCTATCTGGTGGTCCCCACCCTCTGTCTGCTGGTGTGGCACGTGCGCTGCACGGGAGGATAGTGACGTGCCCCTCTCTATGCGGTGGTCCCACCCTCTGTCTGCTGGTGTGAGGCACGTGCGCTGCACGGAAGGATAGTGACGTGTCCCTCTCTATCTGGTGGTCCCTACCCCCTGTCTGCTGGTGTGAGACACGTGCACGGGAGGATAGTGACGTGCTCCTCTCTATCTGGTGGTCCCACCCTCTGTCTGCTGGTGTGAGGCACGTGCACGGGGAGGATAGTGACGTGTTCCTCTCTATCTGGTGGTCCCCACCCTCTGTCTGCTGGTGTGAGGCACGTGCACGGGAAGATAGTGACGTGTCCCTCTCTATCTGGTGGTCCCCACCCTCTGTCTGCTGGTGTGAGGCACGTGCGCTGCACGGGAGGATAGTGACGTGTCCCTCTCTATCTGGTGGTCCCCACCCTCTGTCTGCTGGTGTGAGGCGCGTGCGCTGCACGGGAGGCTGGTGACGTGTCCCTCTCTATCTGGTGGTCCCACCCTCTGTCTGCTGGTGTGAGGCACGTGCGCTGCACGGGAGGCTGGTGACGTGTCCCTCTCTATCTGGTGGTCCCACCCTCTGTCTGCTGGTGTGAGGCACGTGCGCTGCACGGGAGGATAGTGACGTGTCCCTCTCTATCTGGTGGTCCCACCCTCTGTCTGCTGGTGTGAGGCACGTGCGCTGCACGGGAGGCTGGTGACGTGTCCCTCTCTATCTGGTGGTCCCACCCTCTGTCTGCTGGTGTGAGGCACGTGCGCTGCACGGGGAGGCTGGTGACGTGTCCCGCGCCAACAGACGGTGTGCGGGCCAGCCCACACAATGGACCACCTCGTTAGTAATGGTAGGACGCCAGCGCCCAGTCCGCCGCTGAGGGCCTGACGCGGTGGTTCACTGAGAAACGGGACTGGCTCGGAACAGGCGGGCGAGAGGGCGAAACAGGCTGAGAGCAGGCGGGCGAGAGGGCGAAACAGGCCGAGAGCAGGCGGGTGAGAGGGCGAAACAGGCTGAGAGCAGGCGGGCGAGAGGGCGAAACAGGCTGAGAGCAGGCAGGCGAGAGGGCGACAGCGAAAACAGAAACTGGAAAAGATGTTGGCAGTTCAGAAACAGAGGCGAAACGGAACGGGAACACCTGAAACAGAGATGGGATGGGATGAGAACACCTGAAACAGAGATGGAATGGGACGGGAACACCTGAAACAGAGATGGGATGGGACGGGAACACCTGAAACAGAGATGGGATGGGATGAGAACACCTGACACAGAGATGGAATGGGACAGGAACACTTGAAACAGGTATGGGACTAGACACCTGAAATAGAGATGGGATAGGATGGGAACACTTGAGAACAGATAGAAGACCAGACGGGAACACCTGAAACAGAGATAGGATGGGACGGGAACACCTGAAACAGATATGGGATGGGACTGGAACACCTGCAATAGATATGGGATGGGATGAGAACACTTGGGAACAGAGAGAGGACGAGGCGGGAACACCTGAAACAGAGATGGAATGGGACGGGAACACCTGAAATAGAGATGGGATGGGACGGGAACACTTGGGAACAGAGAGAGGACGATACGGGAACACCTGAAGCAGAGATAGCATGGGACGAGAACACTTGAAACAGAGATGGAATGGGACGGGAACACTTGGAAATAGAAATGGGATGGGACGGGAACACTTGGAAATAGAGATGGGATGGGACGAGAACACTTGGAAATAAAGATGGGATGGGACGGGAACACTTTAGTCTTGGGAACAGAGAGATGACGGCAGGGATCGGTATGAGACCAGGCACGACGTGTGCTGAGTTGTGACGTGTGCTGAGTTGTGACAAATTCAGGAGACAACAGGAGCGGAATGCCAGAAACGGGACAAAACGGGACAAAACGGGACAAAACGGGACAAAATGGGACAAAACGGGACAAAACGAGACAAAACGAGACAAAACTAGACAAAACGAGACAAAATGAGACAAAACGAGACAAAACGGGACAAAACGGGACAAGATGGAAATACACATAGGGGAGTTGCTGCTGGGAAACACCATACAACTATGCAAAAATGTGTCTTAAACTAACGGCAGCCCTGCCTTTTGCATGATTTTTATATCTGAACGGAAACGCCAGCCTCAGAATGCCGATCAGCTGATACGGCACGATATACTCTGATGATAGAATGCTGGAGGTGGGGTAACTAATGATATCGGTGGTACAGAACAGAACAGGTGTGCTGTGACTGATAGAGTTACAGGTCCCGATATTGTGAGACGGACTAACGGATAATGTCTTCACCGAGTCATTCATTCAAGATCCTGTGTAGCATTGACAGTCACAATTTGTCACGGGAGAAATTTCATCTAAGGTATTTTTTAATTTTGAATGCTTTGACAATAGTAATATTATCAAGTGCAAATATTGTGAATATTTTTAATATGCAACATTGATCTTATGCAAAAAAGTACTTTCGGTGTATTCAACGCATGCTTTATGATATAGATTTAGAAGAACGTTTTTCATGGATGGCTTTTGGCTCCTAGCACACCGTAGCACAGCTCGTATAATGCCTCCTTGTTTTCCTTGTCCTGTGTCCACTGGCCAGCAGTTCACTAATGTTTAACCGATGACATTTCCTCCGACTTGTCGCAAGCAAAACCGTGGGCGCCGCACAGTGCGGCCACGCAGCTGCGGATTCAGTCAGCTGATCAGTGTCAGTCAAGATGGCTCTATCAGTACCTACAGTCAGATTCAGTCAGCTGATCAGTGTCAGTCAAGATGGCTCTATCAGTACCTACAGTCAGATTCAGTCAGCTGATCAGTGTCAGTCAAGATGGCTCTATCAGTACCTACAGTCAGATTCAGTCAGCTGATCAGTGTCAGTCAAGATGGCTCTATCAGTACCTACAGTCAGATTCAGTCAGCTGATCAGTGTCAGTCAAGATGGCTCTATCAGTACCTACATCCATATTCAGTCAGCTGATCAGTGTCAGTCAAGATGGCTCTATCAGTACCTACAGTCAGATTCAGTCAGCTGATCAGTGTCAGTCAAGATGGCTCTATCAGTACCTACAGCCAGATTCAGTCAGCTGATCAGTGTCAGTCAAGATGGCTCTATCAGTACCTACAGTCAGATTCAGTCAGCTGATCAGTGTCAGCCAAGATGGCTCTATCAGTACCTAGCCAGATTCAGTCAGCTGATCAGTGTCAGCCAAGATGGCTCTATCAGTACCTACAGTCAGATTCAGTCAGCTGATCAGTGTCAGTCAAGATGGCTCTATCAGTACCTACAGTCAGATTCAGTCAGCTGATCAGTGTCAGTCAAGATGGCTCTATCAGTACCTACAGTCAGATTCAGTCAGCTGATCAGTGTCAGCCAAGATGGCTCTATCAGTACCTATAGTCAGATTCAGTCAGCTGATCAGTGTCAGTCAAGATGGCTCTATCAGTACCTACAGTCAGATTCAGTCAGCTGATCAGTGTCAGTCAAGATGGCTCTATCAGTACCTAGAGTCAGATTCAGTCAGCTGATCAGTGTCAGCCAAGATGGCTCTATCAGTACCTACATCCATATTCAGTCAGCTGATCAGTGTCAGTCAAGATGGCTCTATCAGTACCTACAGTCAGATTCAGTCAGCTGATCAGTGTCAGCCAAGATGGCTCTATCAGTACCTACAGTCAGATTCAGTCAGCTGATCAGTGTCAGTCAAGATGGCTCTATCAGTACCTACAGTCAGATTCAGTCAGCTGATCAGTGTCAGTCAAGATGGCTCTATCAGTACCTACAGTCAGATTCAGTCAGCTGATCAGTGTCAGCCAAGATGGCTCTATCAGTACCTACAGCCAGATTCAGTCAGCTGATCAGTGTCAGTCAAGATGGCTCTATCAGTACCTACAGTCAGATTCAGTCAGCTGATCAGTGTCAGTCAAGATGGCTCTATCAGTACCTACATCCATATTCAGTCAGCTGATCAGTGTCAGTCAAGATGGCTCTATCAGTACCTACAGTCAGATTCAGTCAACTGATCAGTGTCAGCCAAGATGGCTCTATCAGTACCTATAGTCAGATTCAGTCAGCTGATCAGTGTCAGTCAAGATGGCTCTATCAGTACCTACAGTCAGATTCAGTCAGCTGATCAGTGTCAGTCAAGATGGCTCTATCAGTACCTAGAGTCAGATTCAGTCAGCTGATCAGTGTCAGCCAAGATGGCTCTATCAGTACCTACATCCATATTCAGTCAGCTGATCAGTGTCAGTCAAGATGGCTCTATCAGTACCTACAGTCAGATTCAGTCAGCTGATCAGTGTCAGCCAAGATGGCTCTATCAGTACCTATAGTCAGATTCAGTCAGCTGATCAGTGTCAGTCAAGATGGCTCTATCAGTACCTACAGTCAGATTCAGTCAGCTGATCAGTGTCAGTCAAGATGGCTCTATCAGTACCTAGAGTCAGATTCAGTCAGCTGATCAGTGTCAGTCAAGATGGCTCTATCAGTACCTACAGCCAGATTCAGTCAGCTGATCAGTGTCAGTCAAGATGGCTCTATCAGTACCTACAGTCAGATTCAGTCAGCTGATCAGTGTCAGTCAAGATGGCTCTATCAGTACCTACAGTCAGATTCAGTCAGCTGATCAGTGTCAGTCAAGATGGCTCTATCAGTACCTACAGTCAGATTCAGTCAGCTGATCAGTGTCAGTCAAGATGGCTCTATCAGTACCTACAGTCAGATTCAGTCAGCTGATCAGTGTCAGCCAAGATGGCTCTATCAGTACCTACATCCATATTCAGTCAGCTGATCAGTGTCAGTCAAGATGGCTCTATCAGTACCTAGAGTCAGATTCAGTCAGCTGATCAGTGTCAGCCAAGATGGCTCTATCAGTACCTACAGTCAGATTCAGTCAGCTGATCAGTGTCAGCCAAGATGGCTCTATCAGTACCTATAGTCAGATTCAGTCAGCTGATCAGTGTCAGTCAAGATGACTCTATCAGTACCTACAGTCAGATTCAGTCAGCTGAGCAGTGTCAGTCAAGATGGCTCTATCAGTACCTACAGTCAGATTCAGTCAGCTGATCAGTGTCAGTCAAGATGGCTCTATCAGTACCTACAGTCAGACTCAGTCAGCTGATCAGTGTCAGTCAAGATGGCTCTATCAGTACCTACAGTCAGATTCAGTCAGCTGATCAGTGTCAGCCAAGATGGCTCTATCAGTACCTACAGTCAGATTCAGTCAGCTGATCAGTGTCAGCCAAGATGACTCTATCAGTACCTACAGCCAGATTCAGTCAGCTGATCAGTGTCAGCCAAGATGGCTCTATCAGTACCTACAGTCAGATTCAGTCAGCTGATCAGTGTCAGCCAAGATGACTCTATCAGTACCTACAGTCAGATTCAGTCAGCTGATCAGTGTCAGTCAAGATGGCTCTATCAGTACCTACAATCAGATTCAGTCAGCTGATCAGTGTCAGCCAAGATGGCTCTATCAGTACCTATAGTCAGATTCAGTCAGCTGATCAGTGTCAGTCAAGATGACTCTATCAGTACCTACAGTCAGATTCAGTCAGCTGATCAGTGTCAGTCAAGATGGCTCTATCAGTACCTACAGTCAGATTCAGTCAGCTGATCAGTGTCAGCCAAGATGGCTCTATCAGTACCTAGAGTCAGATTCAGTCAGCTGATCAGTGTCAGTCAAGATGACTCTATCAGTACCTACAGTCAGATTCAGTCAGCTGATCAGTGTCGGCCAAGATGGCTCTATCAGTACCTACAGTCAGATTCAGTCAGCTGATCAGTGTCAGCCAAGATGGCTCTATCAGTACCTAGAGTCAGATTCAGTCAGCTGATCAGTGTCAGTCAAGATGACTCTATCAGTACCTACAGTCAGATTCAGTCAGCTGATCAGTGTCAGTCAAGATGGCTCTATCAGTACCTACAGTCAGATTCAGTCAGCTGATCAGTGTCAGTCAAGATGGCTCTATCAGTACCTACAGTCAGATTCAGTCAGCTGATCAGTGTCAGTCAAGATGGCTCTATCAGTACCTACAGTCAGATTCAGTCAGCTGATCAGTGTCAGTCAAGATGGCTCTATCAGTACCTACAGTCAGATTCAGTCAGCTGATCAGTGTCAGTCAAGATGGCTCTATCAGTACCTACAGTCAGATTCAGTCAGCTGATCAGTGTCAGTCAAGATGGCTCTATCAGTACCTAGAGTCAGATTCAGTCAGCTGATCAGTGTCAGCCAAGATGGCTCTATCAGTACCTACAGTCAGATTCAGTCAGCTGATCAGTGTCAGCCAAGATGGCTCTATCAGTACCTACAGCTGCAGATTCAGTCAGCTGATCAGTGTCAGCCAAGATGGCTCTATCAGTACCTACAGTCAGATTCAGTCAGCTGATCAGTGTCAGTCAAGATGGCTCTATCAGTACCTACAGTCAGATTCAGTCAGCTGATCAGTGTCAGTCAAGATGACTCTATCAGTACCTACAGTCAGATTCAGTCAGCTGATCAGTGTCAGTCAAGATGGCTCTATCAGTACCTACAGTCAGATTCAGTCAGCTGATCAGTGTCAGTCAAGATGGCTCTATCAGTACCTACAGCCAGATTCAGTCAGCTGATCAGTGTCAGTCAAGATGGCTCTATCAGTACCTACAGCTGCAGATTCAGTCAGCTGATCAGTGTCAGCCAAGATGGCTCTATCAGTACCTACAGCCAGATTCAGTCAGCTGATCAGTGTCAGCCAAGATGACTCTATATCAGTACCTACAGCCAGATTCAGTCAGCTGATCAGTGTCAGCCAAGATGGCTCTATATCAGATTGCCTCGTCTTGCCCAGACCATCCACAGCAAACCACGTACAGGGGCGCAACCCCGGGGCCAGCTTAACCACTTACAGGGGCGCAACCCCGGGGTCAGCTGGTACGAGTTCGTCTTATCAACTCGGCCAGTACGGCCGAATAAATCAGTTGACGTTTATGAGGTTTCTAAGGAAAGTATGTTGAAATTAATGGCTTGGCTTGGCTTGGCTTGCAGTTAGTTCGAGGTACTCGCCAGATAAGTAGTGAGTGAAACTCTTCAGCAAAAATATTTGTTATATGCTGCACTGTCCACTGTCTCCTGCTCGGCCAGCAAACAGCTAGGTCTGTCATTTCCAAATACCAGCCGGTCAAATCCATCACCACACGTCATGTCCGGCTGGCTTCACATTGTATTTGTTTGCAAATATATGTCCGATGTTTGCGTAATGACACCTTCAAACCACAGAAGGAGGTGTACCCGTAATATTATGTATCGTTAATAACCACAGAAGGTGTACCCGTAATATTATGTATCGTTAATATCCACAGGAGGCGTACCCGTAATATTATGTATCGTTAATAACCACAGAAGGATGTGTACCCGTAATATTATGTATCGTTAATAACCACAGAAGGTGTACCCGTAATATTATGTATCGTTAATATCCACAGAAGGAGGTGTACCCGTAATATTATGTGTCGTTAATAACCACATAAGGTGTACCCGTAATATTATGTATCGTTAATATCCACAGAAGGAGGTGTACCCGTAATATTATGTATCGTTAATAACCACAGAAGGAGGTGTACCCGTAATATTATTTATCGTTAATAACCACAGAAGGTGTACTCGTAATATTATGTATCGTTAAAATCCACAGAAGGAGGTGTACCCGTAATATTATGTATCGTTAATAACCACAGAAGGAGGTGTACCCGTAATATTATGTATCGTTAATAACCACAGAAGGAGGTGTACCCGTAATATTATGTATCGTTAATAACCACAGAAGGAGGTGTACCCGTAATATTATGTATCGTTATTAACCACAGAAGGAGGTGTACCCGTAATATTATGTATCGTTAATAACCACAGAAGGAGGTGTACCCGTAATATTATGTATCGTTAATAACCACAGGAGGTGTAACCGTAATATTATGTATCGTTAATAACCACAGAAGGAGGTGTACCCGTAATATTATGTATCGTTAATAACCACAGAAGGAGGTGTACCCGTATTATTATGTATCGTTAATAACCACAGAAGGAGGTGTACCCGTAATATCATGTATCGTTAATAACCACAGAAGGAGGTGTACCCGTAATATTATGTATCGTTAATAACCAAAGAAGGTGTACCCGTAATATTATGTATCGTTAATATCCACCGAAGGTGTACCCGTAATATTATGTATCGTTAATAACCACAGAAGGAGGTGTACCCGTAATATTATGTATCGTGCATAACCACAGAAGGTGTACCCGTAATATTATGTATCGTTAATATCCACAGAAGGTGTACCCGTAATATTATGTATCGTTAATAACCACAGAAGGAGGTGTACCCGTAATATTATGTATCGTTAATAGCCACAGAAGGTGTACCCGTAATATTATGTATCGTTAATATCCACAGGAGGTGTACCCGTAATATTATGTATCGTTAATAACCACAGAAGGTGTACCCGTAATATTATGTATCGTTAATAACCACAGAAGGTGTACCCGTAATATTATGTATCGTTAATATCCACAGAAGGTGTACCCGTAATATTATGTATCGTTAATAGCCACAGAAGGTGTACCCGTAATATTATGTATCGTTAATAATCACAAAAGGCGTACCCGTAATATTATGTATCGTTAATAACCACAGAAGAAGGTGTACCCGTAATATTATGCATCGTTAATAGCCACAGAAGGTGTAACCGTAATATTATGTATCGTTAATAATCACAGAAGGCGTACCCGTAATATTATGTATCGTTAATAACCACAGAAGGAGGTGTACCCGTAATATTATGTATCGTTAATATCCACAGAAGGTGTACCCGTATTATTATGTATCGTTAATAACCACAGAAGGTGTACCCGTAATATTATGTATCGTTAATAACCACAGAAGGTATACCCGTAATATTATGTATCGTTAATAACCACAGAAGGAGGCGTACCCGTAATATTATGTATCGTTAATATCCGCAGAAGGTGTACCCGTAATATTATGTATCGTTAATAACCACAGAAGGTGTACCCGTAATATTATGTATCGTTAATATCCGCAGAAGGTGTACCCGTAATATTATGTATCGTTAATATCCACAGAAGGTGTACCCGTAATATTATGTATCGTTAATATCCACAGAAGGTGTACCCGTAATATTATGCAGGAAAAGTGTCTGGTTTGGCTGTGTGCTCGCTGCCGTGTGACAGGAGTGGTTTTGTCGTATCGAGATCTGGCTGTACATTTAAAAGTTAGCACCATGAGAGCTCGGTTTGAACATCACGACATAATGCTCATCAGAAACGTTCATCGCCACAGGATATGTTCATCATTCCTTATCGACAAGTTCCCTCTAGCAGTGCCTGCCCGTCATCTGAGAAATCAACTGTTTGTTCGCAAGTTCGTTTGCGCGGGTAAACACTGTTAAAACGTGCGTCTTTAATCGCGCACCCAGCGCCTGTAATGCCTTTCTGGACGCGAACCGCGATGTGGATGTATGGGAGAGCAGTGCACCAGAGTTCAAGAAACGTGTGGCTGTATATGTTATGGGGAGATAGGTGTGTTGTGTGTCTGTAAATGTTCGTGAATGTGATGGTTTTAACTTTCAACTTCACCTGTCAGTGGGCGCAGAACCCGTTGGTGATTATACAAATAAACAAATAAACAAGTAAACAAATATGTATCGTTAATAACCACAAAAGGTGTACCCGTAATATTATGTATCGTTAATAGTTACGCCAGTATAATGTAGGTTTTGTCACTCAGGTTCCTTCCAGAGATTTGTTTTACGATATAGGTACTGACTATGTTGAAATGGAATGTTGAGGTTGTCTACATATCAGAGGGTGCTGTTGCGACGATATATGAACGTCAAGCGTATTTTTAGCCTTACGCGCCCAGGGTAAACACGACGGGTTAATGAAACTAATTTGCATATCAGTGGTGTCAGTCTTGTTTTGGCGATTCATTGGTGATTTGTCATAGCTGTTTGCATAGCAGAATGACATGGAAACCTCGGTATGGTTCTTTTTACCCAATCGTCATATGTCGCGCTCTCTTTGACACTTCTAATATAAGAGCGAAACATTGGATAGGTCGTATGAACTCATACCTCCTGTCGTAAATCGGTGGAACCAGTCATATGATACAAGTTTGTTTTTAGTAGCCAACATTGCAATGGAAAATACATTTTGCATTTGATGTTGGTGGGCCGATGTTGGGTGGGCTTGTCAACGAATGCAAGCTGTGTTTACGAGAGCTGCCCAAACTGACGTGGTTTTAACATAAATCAATGTTGGTAGTTTGGTACGAAAATAGCTCCAAAGAACGGGGATACCTGGAATATGATATTTCTCTTTTCCCAATCCCTAATATGTAAAATGATTGAAGGGAAACTGTACTGTATGTCGTTGAAGGCCTTAATGTTTGTTTCCTTTACATTACGGGTATGAGATACAGTGCCCCAAGTTGCACTCAGCTTGAATAAAATGTTATATCCAGAAAAGGATGAGAACGCCTGCACTGTGTCCACAATTATTCCTGAGCGTCATGTTTCTATGATTGTCCGACCAGCGTAGAGCCATTATCAGTCCAATGCTGACAACTTGCCACCAGGCAGATAACCGATGTCTTAGTAGAAAGCGGAAAAATGCTCAAGTCTTAGTGACAATTTTATAGCTGTGCCCACTGTCATACAGCTCATCAGCAGGTTCCCCTGTCACCGAAATCGTAGGACTTTATTGGTTTTATCTCTGTTTAGCCATAAAGCATGTTCCCTGGAACTGGGCGCTGCTCATCCGCTCCTGGCCCTGCACAGTGACGGCGCTACATCAATTCATGCCCCGTGCATTGCAGCATAATCCCTCTCTGTCACACTTTTAATTCCCACATGACTCTGTCCTTGGCGCCGAGCGCTGAACATCTGGGACGGCGGGAAGGGGCCAGGAAAGTCGCTGCTGCTTTCCATGCTGTTGTGGCACTCTGCACCAGGTGTTGACAGAGAATAGGTCCGGTAGCGTGACCTTACCTTTGAAGCACCGCCCGCCGGCCACCGTTAGCCGCTCGCTCGCGGTGCGGCGCCGGTGCGGTGCGGTGCCGGCACTTTGTCTGGCCGGGTTTCCACAAATCTGTCACGGTCACCACCATATCATCCCTCACTGTCGCTTGACGTCTGCAAGTAAATCACAGCGTCGCTGCTAACGCTAATGAGCCGAGCTTGCATGCCTTCATAGATGCAGTTTTAAACCTGGCTTACTTGTCGTTCAGTATATCGCACCAGCATCTACGGTGCGGTATCACTCCGATGAACACCTTGGTGTCGGCGCATTGGAGTGTCATCTACCGGTCGAGTAACTGCTGCAGCTTGTCGCGCTCGGACACGGCACACATCGTGCTCTGTTGGCAAAGGTCATCGGATGACTCGCGCCAGATTCGGTGTGGGGTCTTCCCGTCACGGTTGGCCCAGAGACAGGAATTGAAGGGAAATAAAGACCTTTTTCCACACACAAATGTAGTTAGCACTTGAAATGGGAAGAAGCGCTCAACTTATAAGTAAATACAATCATATTTCGCATACAAATGTCCATAGCCCAAGTTATGTCAAGTTAAAGTTGATAAGCGTTCGACGCTTATAACGGTCGGTACTCAGCAAGTACTTGGTAACGAATTCACTGTCCGAGCTAAAATTAGCCTGCCTACGCATTGTTATTTGTCATGAAGGTATGTAATATGTTCCCTGTACTTTATCTTCTGCGAATATGTACCAAAGTTGTATCAATCAACAAGCATTTCCAAAAAGTGCATTACAATCGGTAGTATAGTCTATCCCCCTACCGCGACCTATTTAGTGGTCTCGACTTTTAAAAAAGATAAATTGGAGGCTTTCCCCATTAATTTGCAATATACAGGTATGCAATACATTGCAATGTAGTCATGAAACATTTATCTGATCCGTTTTTCTGTAATCAATCAATAAACATTTTGGAAAAACGGGATGCCTTCCAAGGATTAATTTGGCCCCCTACGACGACTTATTTAGTGTTTGCGATTTGTTGAGAGTCAACGTTCTCGGCGCAGGTAATCCGTTTATGGTGTTATCGGGTCCGTTTGTCTGGTATTGAACCGAAACGTCACAAAGGCTCCAAAGATGCCGCACTTGATCAAAACAACTATTGTAGAGGAGGACGATATTGTCTGTGATCTTCATGAAACACACAAGTGCTTGCTTTTTAATTTTTCCATACTTCCAACTTCGAATTAGGGAAGAATTCAGTTTTATTCATAAATTTAGATCACATCATCTATTACCATAACGGTAGCGAAAACAAATTGTTGCTCACAAATCAAAAGGTCTTATTTCCCTTTAATACTGTGTGAATGATGCGGACAAGTCTCTTCCGGCTCGATTTGGTCTGCTCTGTCCTGGTCTGTCCTGGTCTGGTTTGGCCAGGTCTGGCCTGGTCTGGCCTGGTCTGGCCTGGTCTGGCCTGGTCTGGCCTGGTCTGGCCTGGTCTGGCCTGGTCTGGCCTGGTCTGGCCTGGTCTGTCTGGTCTGTTCTGGTCTGTTCTGGTCTGTTCTGGTCTGGTCTGATCCGACCTAATACAGCCCGGTTCAGTCTGGTCTGGTCTGGTCTGGTTTGGTCTGGTCTGGTCTGGTCCGGTTCGGTCTGGTCTGGTCCGGTTCGGTCTAGTCTGGTCTGGTCTGGTCTGGTCTGGTCTGGTCTGGTCTGGTCTGGTCTGATCTGATCTGATCTGATCTGATCTGATCTGATCTGGTCCGGTTCGGTCTGGTCTGGTCTGGTCTGGTCTGGTCTGGTCTGGTCTGGTCTGGTCTGGTCTGGTCTGGTCTGGTCTGGTCTGGTCTGGTCCGGCCTAATCCAGCCCGGTTCGGTCTGATCTGGTCAGGTTCGGTCTGGTCCGGTTCGGTCTGGTCCGGTTCGGTCTGGTCCGGTTCAGTCTGGTCTGGTTCGGTCTGGTCCGGTTCGGTCTGATCTGGTCTGGTCTGGTTCGGTCTGGTCCGGTTCGGTCTTGTCCGGTTCGGTCTGATCCGGTTCGGTCTGGTCCGGTTCGGTCTGGTCCGGTTCGGTCTGGTCCGGTTCGGTCTGGTCCGGTTCGGTCTGGTCCGATTCGGTCTGGTCCGGTTCGGTCTGGTCCGGTTCGGTCTGGTCCGGTTCGGTCTGGTCCGGTTCGGTCTGGTCCGGTTCGGTCTGGTCCGGTTCGGTCTGGTCCGGTTCGGTCTGGTCCGGTTCGGTCTGGTCCGGTTCGGTCTGGTCCGGTTCGGTCTGGTCCGGTTCGGTCTGGTCCGGTTCGGTCTGGTCCGGTTCGGTCTGGTCCGGTTCGGTCTGGTCCGGTTCGGTCTGGTCCGGTTCGGTCTGGTCTGGTCCGGTTCGGTCTGGTCTGGTCCGGTTCGGTCTGGTCCGGTTCGGTCTGGTCCGGTTCGGTCTGGTCCAGTTCGGTCTGGTCCGGTTCGGTCTGGTCCGGTTCGGTCTGGTCCGGTTCGGTCTGGTCCGGTTCGGTCTGGTCCGGTTCGGTCTGGTCCGGTTCGGTCTGGTCCGGTTCGGTCTGGTCCGGTTCGGTCTGGTCCGGTTCGGTCTGGTCCGGTTCGGTCTGGTCCGGTTCGGTCTGGTCCGGTTCGGTCTGGTCCGGTTCGGTGTGGTCCGGTTCGGTCTGGTCCGGTTCGGTCTGGTCCGGTTCGGTCTGGTCCGGTTCGGTCTGGTCCGGTTCGGTCTGGTCCGGTTCGGTCTGGTCCGGTTCGGTCTGGTCCGGTTCGGTCTGGTCCGGTTCGGTCTGGTCCGGTTCGGTCTGGTCCGGTTCGGTCTGGTCCGGTTCGGTCTGGTCCGGTTCGGTCTGGTCCTGTCTGGTCCGGTTCGGTCTGGTCCGGTTCGGTCTGGTCCGGTTCGTTCTGGTCCGGTTCGGTCTGGTCTGGTCCGGTTCGGTCTGGTCCGGTTCGGTCTGGTCCGGTTCGGTCTGGTCCGGTTCGGTCTGGTCCAGTTCGGTCTGGTCCGGTTCGGTCTGGTCCGGTTCGGTCTGGTCCGGTTCGGTCTGGTCCGGTTCGGTCTGGTCCGGTTCGGTCTGGTCCGGTTCGGTCTGGTCCGGTTCGGTCTGGTCCGGTTCGGTCTGGTCCGGTTCGGTCTGGTCCGGTTCGGTCTGGTCCGGTTCGGTCTGGTCCTGTCTGGTCCGGTTCGGTCTGGTCCGGTTCGGTCTGGTCCGGTTCGTTCTGGTCCGGTTCGGTCTGGTCTGGTCCGGTTCGGTCTGGTCCGGTTCGGTCTGGTCCGGTTCGGTCTGGTCCGGTTCGGTCTGGTCCAGTTCGGTCTGGTCCGGTTCGGTCTGGTCCGGTTCGGTCTGGTCCGGTTCGGTCTGGTCCGGTTCGGTCTGGTCCGGTTCGGTCTGGTCCGGTTCGGTCTGGTCCGGTTCGGTCTGGTCCGGTTCGGTCTGGTCCGGTTCGGTCTGGTCCGGTTCGGTCTGGTCTGGTCCGTTTCGGTCTGGTCCGGTGAGCCAGTCTCCGCCATATCCCTCGGGAGCCTCACACCCGGCGCTGAATGGCCCAGGAGGCGTGGATCTGCATTAATATCGGGTGTGAGAGGTCGCTCACCACCCAATCCGCATTCACCACCCGCCCCGTATATTAGCATCTCCCGCAGCTTCGCAAACAGAACCGGCCGAGTCGGCGATTCCCTGGGAAGGTACCAGTCCGTGCTATGTCCGGACAATCGGCTAAGCTGCGAATGCATGCCTATGGATAGTTGGGTGGAACAGGGATGATAAAAACGCTTGTAGTACAGATCATTGGCAATATGTTTGGTGGCTAAGTTGTCTGTCACGTGATGACACGGATGATAGTGTTTAAGCAGATTGGGAATTTCCAAGTCACCATTGCTCAACGCTTCTGAATTTTCCCAAGCTTGTTATGTGGAGAAAAATCACCATTGAAATATTCACCCGTTTTCAAGGTCTGATTTTATCCCATGCACAAACGTCGATTTAAAAGCTGCAGCATGTCAACTCTGGCGACTGAATCTACAAATTGTCGTGTATGGAAAAGGCGAAATAAATGAAAGGATTGGATTGGCGGTGTTTCCTTGTCGTACGGCATTGTAGAAACTAAAAGGCATAGTTAAGGCTGGAGGGTACTTTTCCCTCTAGCGATATGCATTGCATTTATGAGTTACAACATGCGATATACTTATTGTGAACATATATGTCCTATCTTTATATTATTAAACATGCTTAATTATCTTAATCCCATATATCCTAACGAATTAGGTAAAATGTACGTATTTATGGAAAATTCGTTATGTATGTATACTGCTGCGCAATAATGCCTATTGCTATTACCGAACAGGTGCAAAGTGTCCTCGAAGTCTTCCGTCAATCTACAGGGGAACATATAGGGGAAAATATACAGATAAGCTCGACTGTAACCATGTTTTTCTTTGCAACTATCTAATGAAGTTGCCTGCAAATTTGAACACAAAAACGTTCATGTCTTAAAAGTATCATGTACAAGTTTAAAATGCTGCGATGTCGGGTTTACGAGCAGCGCGCGCCGACATAAAATCCTGTTTTCCAATTTGAAGCCAACAGGCTCTACGGAGCAAATTTAATGGAATGATCGAGTGCGTGCAGTCATACCTAAATACAAATTATTTTATCTTTTAGTATGTGAACTCGAGAAATGAAGACCCTCTTAACACGCGCCCTGGAGTGCCTCTGATAATTACACGCTCTGGAGGGGGCGGATTCCGCCCCCCAAGATCTCGCCCCCCATAAGAGCTAAAATAACTAAATTTGTAGGATATGGAAGTTATGTAGGGACTCTGTTTTGCGAAATTTGCATGATCCTAGGTCAATATCTTCAAGGTCAAATGGGGTCAAATATGACACAGTTTTCCAATTTTAGCACTTTGCTCCAGAAACCCCCCAGATATCTCAAGAACTATGATAGCTAGGAACAAACGGAAACAAGCAATCGAAAGCTTTTGAAATATTAATTCGACATAATGTCCTCAAATTTGAGCTCAGATCAATAGTTCAGGCTCCAGAGGTCATCAAAGGTAAAAAAGGTTATTTATGGCAAAACAGTTTTTCGCAAATAACCTTTTACCTAATAAAGATACGGCAATTATTTTTACGTCATCGTGTTCGTCTCCTCTAGGCGCTTAGATTCATATCTTTGCTGACCAGTAAGGCGACGTAGTGAGCGATAAACAAGCGAGCGCGAAGGAAATGTATGGGGAATTTCAACACGATCGGGCAAGTAGTTTCTGAGATACAAAAAAAAGTGCGCACGTGCGCACGTGCAGAGGCACCCACCTTTGACTCGTGGAAAAGTGGAGGCTAAGAGGTACCTAACCACACACCAAATTTGAACACAATCGGCTCAGCCGTTCCAGAGATATGGAATTGGGGTGTGCCTATAAGTCTTCTCCCGAATCTCTCCAAAATCCTGGAAAAGCTGATCTTTAATAAAATATATGGGCATATAAATGATAACTTATTGACAGAAAAACAAAGTGGATATCGCCCAAACCACAGCACACATATACAGTTGTTATACTTAACCCATCAAATATACTCAACATTAAACATAACTCAAAATTTTACAGCAGTTTTTCTTGACATTTCAAAATATTTTGATAAAATTTGGCATGCGGGACTAATTGAAAAATGTAAGATACAATACAACATCTCTGGGTCTCTCCTAGAATGGTTAAAATCATACTTAAAAGACCGTACACAAATGGTTCGTGTGGGCAATAGTTTGTCTTCACCTGAAAACATTCTCTCCGGCTGCCCTCAAGGCTCAGTGCTTGGACCTCTGCTGGCTATCATGTATCTTAATGACCTTTCCAACAAAACTCAAAATGATGCACTGTTCTATGCCGACGACACCTCCCTGTATTCATCTCACCCGTATGACAGCCAGAACGACAGACAATCAATACAAAACGACTTAGACGCCATTAGACAATATGGAGCGGACTGTGCTATTACCTTCAACTCACAGAAAACAGTACAACTGACCTTCACCAATAGACATGACGGCGAAGATTTTGCACTTTCTTTCAACGGGCAGGATGTTCCTACTGTGACAAGTCACAAACATCTAGGACTGACTCTCTCTACCGACCTCCACTTTCACCAGCACATCAATACCATCATCCGGACAATTAACACTTTACTAGGACCAATCTATCCTATAGCCAAATTCCTATCCAGACCCATACTTAACAACATCTACACTACTTACATTAGACCACACTTTGACTATTGTGACATCATCTACGACGGAAATTTGACGCTGGCAGATACAATTCGACTCCAGACTCTTCAAAACCGCTGCGCGAGACTAGTGACGGGAGCATTGTTCAGATCACCGACTACTGCACTACTTAACGACCTGGGTTGGGAACGACTCGAGACAAGACGACTCATTCACAAACTACTTTTCTTCCACCGACTATACTACAACTATCCTCCTCTCCCTTCATATGTGATGGACATGCTGACGGACACAAGACAAGATGCTACCGGACTAAGACTGCGAAACGCACACCTCCTCTCCATCCCTCCAACTCGCCTCACATCCTTCCACCGTTCGTATATCCCTTCCACTATCAGACAGTGGAATCTTCTCCCCGCAGCTTTGCGCAACACCAAATCCCGCTCTGACTTTGCTCGTCAGGTCTGGCAGCGATTTGGGGCACCAGAACCACCACCTTTACACTCACACGGCACAAAAACAGGAAATACACACCACACAAGACTTCGCGTCGGATTAACGACACTTAATACACACTTCTTCCGAATCCAACACAACAGCACACCAAGTCCATCACGCATCTGCGGCCACAGTCACGAAGATACAATACACTACATACTCTGGTGCCCCCTACATGACACTAATCGATCACAATTATTCACTGCGATAAAATCTATCATACCCAACTTCGATAACCTCTCTGCTCAAAGAAAACTTGACACCCTCCTTTTCGGCAAAAATCTCAACAAAAACCAAGGAACGTTCATTGCCCACCACTTACAAACATTCATTCTACGCACCCGTCGATTCATCTCCACACCCCAACATTCACACATTACCCATTCGGCTTGTTGACCTGACCTCGGCTGACCGGTGCCTGGGACACATTAAGTGTACCAAACGGTTGCTCGGAGGGTCGTTGGCGGGGTTGGCGCTGTCTGATCCCCTGCTTTAGTTATTCTCTTATTTCTAGTGTATGTCATTTCTGTTAGGTTGTTTATGTGGACTTATGCCAGTTTATTATTTTAGTTATACTCCTTAGGAGAGGCGTTTTAATTTAAGCCATTGCTTTTGCGCCAATCAGCTACTGTAATTTCATTTTGATTGTTTTTTCTGTTAATAAAATACTGTGAACTGAAATGTGCGCACGTGCAAAGCCATCCCACCCCTGACTTGTCCGCCCCTGTAGCTCAGTTGGGAGAGCGCTGGGCTTCTGACCTCACCCGGTAGTGGCAGCCCGGGTTCTAGTCGCTTCGGCGCTCGCTATTTGCCACTGACTGGGATGGCCTGTGGCCGGTGGCAGCGGTCGCACTCAAGGTCAGGTGACGTCGGAGGGCGGGGCGGACCGTGTCCAGGTATGTCGGGCACGTAAAACGGTCGCTTCTAAATTCTGCCGTACGCTAGGAATTGCTTGATCGGGTGGTGGGATCAGGGCCTGCGCAACAAGCTATGCTTAGCGCGGGGCCTGACCTCGGAAATCCATCCATTCAAAAACATTCGGACTAAATTTATTATAAATAAAAAAAATGTGCGCACGTGCAAAGCCATCCCACCCCTGACTTGTGGAAAGGCGGCGGCTGAGAGGTCCCTAACCATGCACCAAATTCGAACACAATCGGCTCAGCCGTTCCTGAGATACAGAATAGGGTTGTGCACGTGCGCACGTGCAGATGCACCCCACCCCTGACTCGTGGAAAACTGGCGGATGATAGGTCCATAACCACACACCAAATTTGAAGACAATCGGCTCAGCCATTTCTGAGATATAGAATAGGCGTGTGCACGGGCGCACGTGCAGAGTCACCCCACCCTGAGTTGTGTGAAAGTGGTGGCTGAGGGGTCCCTAACCACGCACGATATTTGCACATAATCAGCCCAGCCGTTGCGGAGTTATTGCGAGAGAACACTTTTCAACACCCCTCACGCGGCACGCGCCACGCGCAGTGGTAGTCGCCCACATGAGTCGGCACTGGTCTCAAACAGGGTAGGTTAGATGGGGCTGCTCGGCAAAGAAGTCCGCTTGTCAATCAGACGCGCGGTTGCAGAGATATGAGCTTCTCATAAACGTCGCCACGGGTCGGGCCGGGCCAGGTCGGGCCGGGCCGCTCATGATAAGATTTTTCCCATACACCATGGAAGGACGAGCGAGCGCTTCGCGCTCGCTCGTAACCAGTTAAGGTCAACTTATACATTTTATCTTAGGTAAAGGTCAAGTGGTGACCAAAGAAGATCATGTTGCATATTGGGAGACGTGTCGCGACGAGACAAACACATTGGTACCGATTTCACTTCTCTATCTTCATTCTGTCGAGAGTTATTGACAAAACAAGTGTTGGTGACCTCAGATGACCTCGGCGGACCCTGTAGGGATCACTGAACGAACATTGCACCTCGATCATTAAGAATAGCCTATGATAACCTGATCCAGATGTAATTGAACGGATATCATGAGTATCATCAGAATAGAAAGCATTTGAATATTTCCGCATTGACTTATAAAGGGATAGGTCACGAAATTGACCCAACCTTAGGTCACTGATATACAAAATCCGAGATAAAAAATTGTAGGTACCTATGACCTTGTGAAGTCCTGAAAGTTTGACACCCATCGGCCAAAAACTGGCATGGCGCACTCACCTGAACACCGTAGCTGAGATATTTGTTGCGCCTCACACAACACGGCACATTCGAGGCATACTTGTTCTTAAATTATTATTCCATTAAATTCCGAAACATCAAAACCACATACATTCAAAACTATGGACAGAGCTTCGATCCTATTCAAATGTCAGCACGGAGTGATCACTCATCCATCGAGCTTCGCGATCATAGAAAATCAAAACAAACCAGACCCTCAAGGTTTATCTCTAAACAGGTACACACGGCGGTGACGAGAGATGACGTCATCGGAACAAAACTATCAAATAAGGGTCGGCCTCACTAAGGCCCAAATTTAAAAATCAATCTTCAATTTATCTAAGACCAGATCACTGTGTTTGTTTGCAATGCTACCTTCCTAAATTTCACTACATAGCCACTAACTTGGCTATCTCAACTCAAAACTAATGTTAACCCAGCATTGACTGGGGTCTCAGCAGAACGCCATTGACTGGGAGGGGGGGGGGGGGGCGTTAAACGCCTTCTGGTTATCTTCCGAACCAATGATCGCAGGGAGACGCACAAGGCGGCAATTGAAAGCTCTCAATAAGGCAAAGCTAAAACATATTCAAAAATGTTAAAGTGAGGTAAAATGTCAGGTCACGGTCAGGTCAAAGGTCAAAATCGACGTATTTGAGTTTATGGGCCATACTTTCCATCCAAAACCTTCGATTACGACTATGATCACCCAAAGTGCTTCCAAAGATATGATACACATCCTGCATCAGCTAAAGTGATTTTGTTGGTCAAGGTCAAGGTCAAGGTCAAGTCACAAAAGGTCACTATGCTCAAAATATCTACGAAAGTCATGCACCACATGTTCTATGAGTTATTTTCCACGTACAATTCGATAGTGATAGTAATTTTATCACCTGACTTCATTTACGTGAAGTTAATGTCAAGTTCAGGACTTCGGGTCATGTTCAGGCCACTGAAGGTCAAAATCTTTAATTGATAAATATACATAAAAAAGCATGTGTCTAGACCAGTTGTGTTTCATAAATACAGTGGTGGCATTTATGTGTCTGTATCTGGTCAATAAAAGCCAAGCAACGTTTTTGTTGTTGTAAATATGACGTCATGAGTTACCCATACTTTAGATGCCATAAGTCAGTCAAAAATGGTGATATCATTCTGAAATATGGTATGGTAGTTTCCCATATGTATTTCTCTGACATATATTCCGCCTTTTTTAATATTTTTGAAATAATTCGATTTTGTGGGCGTTTCCCCCAAACACTTTTGAATTGTTGGGGGTCAAAATCCAAAATCTTCCAAATTCCGAGATGGCCATGTTATAGCCCTTGCCATTCTATCTTTTGACATTTGTGGATTGCATTTTACTCCAAATATGGCATTTGCACGGTCTGTTACATTTTAGCTAATTTTGGTGTAAAACTCCTGTGTAGTGACTAGTGATTAAAACTCCTGTGTAGTGACTAAATTCGATATAACTCGAAATTTTTCGACAATTTGTTTTCTTTCACAAAAGACGTAAACATGATTTAGAAGAAAGTACCCGAAGTTTCACGTTGATAGCACTATTGTTTTTTTAAGCTATTACGAAAACTAATCAGGGGGGGGGGCGTTAAACGCCCCTCCTCCCAGTCAATGCCTGGTTGAGGTGGGTAAATGGGAACGTCCCTTTAATGCATGGTGTGTCAATAACAACAGCGCAATAATGCAGGTGGCTATGACGCCATGTGATCTGCGTGACGCAATCGGTACGGTGACTGCTAGCCCATCTTGCCGCTGAACATTGCAGTCGTCAGCAAACAGTGGGTCTCGAAGCAACTCTAGTAAGCGACAAAATGAGTTGTGACATTAAATGCACGAGTCTCCATTGATTTAACTACCTGACAACTGGGACAGTTTTTGCACTTAAAAATACTTTTGTTGGGACAAAATATGGAACTGTGTTGAACTCATGGTGTCAAATATTACAAATATTAAAATTTTGCTTCTCCAGCTTTATCAAACATTAAAGATTCGGTTAAACACCAGCAGATAAATTAGAAAATGATCTGATTTAATGCAACACCATGTTTAGCGTAACTCAAATGTGTTGTCAACAGTAATGCTACTGTTACACTGAAGACACGTCTCCGAGACCTTTTTCTAGAAGGGTTTCGATAAGAGTCCATTGCGGGGTTTTAGATATCCCAATCGAGAACGTGTTTGTCTACAGACACGCATTGGAGAACCTTCAGCAGAGATGAGAGTCCGCGCCGTGGATTTAGAGAACCTACTCGAGAACATATTTGTGTCAGGGCATGCATTGGAGAACCTTCAGCAGATGATAACCATAACATTTGGGTTTCAGAGACCAATTTAATGACGGAAAGAGCACGGAAACGGTTCTTAAAGGTTCCCGGATGTAGCCCACTATTTCAAGCCTGACATTTGTGAACAGAATGCGTACTTCCGTACTGGTAGTTGAGGTGCCGCTCAACAGATGGCGCTATCAAGAACCAATTATTTTTAACAGACATTACCTTAACATGCGGGACAGTTTGAAGTTGGGAAATGTCGCGAAAAGCAATGCAAAGGGAGATGTTGTCATGAGATCTTAAAAATGAATGGCTTAGATATAGTCCATGCTAAGATGTCAAAACTAAGTAACATTTCTAAAGTCAGAAGGTTATATATGGAAAATGTTAACGGGCATTTCAGATCCCTTTTGATCCTCCCGACTGCCGGTCCTCCATCCTCTGCTATGCACACGTTAACCCGGGTCTGGTGGTCGCTGTCCACCGGGCATGTGGCCCTCGAGCTGCCCCCCGGGAGTGGTTGCCGTCTGCATGGCGTGGGCTCTCCTCGCAGCTTCGCGCTGCGGGGAAGGGCCTGTCCATGGGCGGTTGCCCGGTCGGCGTTCCATTTTGACCCACTTTACCCCTTCTCTTTCATCGCATGGCTGCCCAATGGTCCGAGCGGACCGAAGCGGCCTTATCCTAACCAAACCAAACCAAACGGGCATTTCCATCTCGGCAGAGCGTGCGCTAATGACGCCGAAGCAATGATTAGTGAATTAATCAGCAGTCGTGGTGGTCGCGAATACTACTTTCGGAATCTCCCATGCCGTGTACGGGTTGCCGCGCGGCTCGGGGTGCATGGAAAGAAATGTTATGTAATAATATTACAATTACAATAGTTACAATTGTGTGCGCAATTGGCACATACATATTTGGACAATGCACAGTGTGGGAATATTCGCTTGCATGCTAGCGAATAGTTACGCACATAACATCGCCGGAGGCAAACAAGGCGTAATCAGATGAGTATTAAGCAATGGTGAAGCTTTCATCGGTTCTCATTTCCAGACGCTGGATACCACAACAGTGTCTCAAACTTTCACCGAAAGAATATCAGAAGGGTTCTCCGAGATTATACGGGGTGCTCTGGTAATCCCCCACCAAACCTCTAGAAGTCTTCCATTGATATGGTTGTGAAATCTTAGTTCGAGAACATTTAAGAAGGGTTCTCAGACGATAAGGTACTGACATGTGGTGGTCGCGCGAGAGCCCATGAGGCTCTCGAAGACCAGGCAAAGTTCTCATTGTTTTTCAGTGTAGGCTTCACAAAAATGGGCTCATTGAATAAGCCAATTCGTTAAAGCGATCAATCTTTTTTTGGAGACGCACCCAAATATGAAAATCCCGTTACAGTTGCAACAAAAACAAGGGCTAAGTACCGCAGCTGAGGAAGTCATGACTTTAAGCTGCATGTTATTACTCAGTGTAGCGACAAGTGCGCCTCAGAACGACATGCAGCCGCAGTTGTTCTGCAATTCATCATGCCATGCCTCATTTACCAGGACCGCTGCGTTTGTAGAGCATTCCTTTTCCGAACCGATGTTGATGTAACGACACTAAGTTCGCGTGATTCGTGTCGTGTTTATATTACAATCCATGCATCTATTTATGACATGCGAGCTTGTTTTCCTTCCACAGGCCCGTTTTTGTTGTAATGACTCGGTCTTTTGGAGTGGGGGAGTCACGGGGACAGTGTCATCACGTGGAGCATACGGTACAAAGGTGGCCACCCAGGCAGCCGAGATAGCGTCACGAATCACCTGTAACGTCATCACAGGGGTCCATACCCGGCTCTGATTACCCGCCCCATACCTGGCTCTGATTCCCCGGACCATGCCTGGCTCTGATTCCCCGCCCCATACCTGGCTCTGATTCCCTGGACCATGCCTGGCTCTGATCTCCGGTCCATACCTGCCTCTGATTCCCCGCCCCATACCTGCCTCTGATTCCCCGCCCCATACCTGGCTCTGATTCCTCGCCCCATACCTGGCTCTGATTCCCCGCCCCATACCTGGCTCTGGTTCCCCGCCCCATACCTGGCTCTGATTCCCCGCCCCATACCTGGCTCTGATTCCCCGCCACATACCTGGCTCTGATTCCTGGCCCCATACCTGCCTCTGATTCCTAGCCCCATACCTGCCTCTGATTCCCCGCCCCATACCTGGCTCTGATTCCCCGCCCCATACCTGGCTCTGATTCCCCGCCCCATACCTGGATCTGATTCCCCGCCCCATACCTGCCTCTGATTCCCCGTCCCATACCTGCCTCTGATTCTCCGCCCCATACCTGGGTCTGATTCCCCGCCCCATGCCTGCCTCTGATTCCCCGCCCCATACCTGCCTCTGATTCCCCGCCCCATACCTGGATCTGATTCCCCGCCCCATACCTGGCTCTGATTCCCCGGACCATGCCTGGCTCTGATCTCCGGTCCATACCTGCCTCTGATTCCCTGGACCATACCCGGCTCTGATTCCCCGGACCATACCCGGCTCTGATTCTCCGGTCCATACCTGCCTCTGATTCCCCGGACCATACCTGCCTCTGATTCCTGGCCCCATACCCGGCTCTGATTCTCCGGTCCATACCTGGCTCTGGTTTCCCGGCCCACACCTCACATTTCCCAGACAACACAGCCAGGTGACCCTACCCGTGCCATCAGATGACCGATGTGACCAAATACCACCCGGTGGTTCGACATCTCGACCCCGTCACGCACGTCACGTCACGACTCTCTCGGTGCGCGCGCGGCCGGCCCTTCACCCCCCCCCCCCCCCCAGCAGGCTGTGTCACTCCTAATTAACCGGCGGTTCAGTCGCGGGCGATCAGCGACGCATATTAGCGATATATCGCCCGATCAGCCGGCACGCAGGCCAGCTGGACCAACTCGGCTGACGCCGACCGAGGACCGAGGACAGGCAGGTTGAGGACGGACGGACGGTGAAGACCGAGGACCGAGGACAGGCAGGTTGAGGACGGACGGACGCCGACCGAGGACCGAGGACAGGCAAGTTGGGGACGGAAGGACGGTGAAGACCGAGGACCGAGGACAGGCAGGTTGAGGACGGACGGACGGTGAAGACCGAGGACCGAGGACAGGCAGGTTGAGGACGGACGGACGGTGAAGACCGAGGACCGAGGACAGGCAGGTTGGGGACGGACGGACGATGAAGACCGAGGACCGAGGACAGGCAGGTTGAGGACGGACGGACGCCGACCGAGGACCGAGGACAGGCAGGTTGAGGACGGACGGACGGTGAAGACCGAGGACCGAGGACATTGGCACGGTTGAGGACGGACGGACGGTGAAGGCTGCTGCTGAAAATATTGGCAGCGAGATTGAGGCCTCTGAACGCGGTCAAATTGTTGCAAGTAGCTAATAGACATTCCTAAGATCGTGTTGACTGTCAATTGGTACGTTTTTGTTATTCAAAATCTTGAAAGAGGTTTCCACCAATTCCTTTTTGAAAAAAAAACAGAAGACTGTCCATGTTCTGCCTGTCAGAAGAACGTGTCACTAAACGACGCGTCATCGGCGGCGGATTTGGCGCGCGCGCGGCGTTCTGTGGGAGAGGAGCCGGCGGTGGACGGCGGGCCATCTCGCCGCCTGTCTGCCGGCCCGTCCGTCCGGTTCGCGGTATCGATTCTCTCTCGGTGGTCAGCGGACACAGCACAGCCCGGCAAGCTGCGTCTAATGTCAGTTCAAAGCCCCGCCACCCCCGACGGCCCGAGCTGGCAGCTCACGGGGACGGGGCAGCTCACCGAGACGGTCCGAGCTGGCAGCTCACAGAGACGGTCCGAGCTGGCAGCTCACGGAGACGGTCCGAGCTGGCAGCTCACGGAGATGGTCGGAGCTGGCAGCTCACAGAGACGGGAGATAGCTCGCAGTCTGGCAGCTCACAGAGACGGGAGATAGCCCGCAGTCTGGCAGCTCACAGAGACGGGAGATAGCCCGCAGTCTGGCAGCTCACAGAGACGGGAGATAGCCCGCAGTCTGGCAGCTCACAGAGACGGGAGATAGCTCGCAGTCTGGCAGCTCACAGAGACGGGAGATAGCCCGCAGTCTGGCAGTTCACAGAGGAGGGAGATAGCCTGCAGTCTGGCAGAGACGGGAGATAGCCCGCAGTCTGGCAGCTCACAGAGACGGGAGATAGCCCGCAGTCTGGCAGAGACGGGAGATAGCCTGCAATCTGGCAGCTCACAGAGACGGGAGATAGCTCGCAGTCTGGCAGCTCACAGAGACGGGAGATAGCTCGCAGTCTGGCAGCTCACAGAGACGGGAGATAGCTCGCAGTCTGGCAGCTCACAGAGACGGGAGATAGCCCGCAGTATGGCAGTTCACAGAGGAGGGAGATAGCCTGCAGTCTGGCAGAGACGGGAGATAGCCCGCAGTCTGGCAGCTCACAGAGACGGGAGATAGCCCGCAGTTTGGCAGCTCACAGAGACGGGAGAAAGCCCGCAGTCTGGCAGAGACGGGAGATAGCCCGCAGCCTGGCAGAGACGGGAGATAGCCCGCAGTCTGGCAGAGACGGCAGATAGCCCGCAGTCTGGCAGCTCACGGAGACGGGAGATAGCCCGCAGTCTGGCAGTTCACAGAGGCGGGAGATAGCCTGCAGTCTGGCAGGTCACAGAGACGGGAGATAGCCCGCAGTCTGGCAGCTCACAGAGACGGGAGATAGCCCGCAGTCTGGCAGAGACGGGAGATAGTCCGCAGTCTGGCAGAGACGGGAGATATCCCGCAGTCGGGCAGCTCACGGAGACGGGAGATAGCCCGCAGTCTGGCAGCTCACAGAGACGGGAGATAGCCCGCAGTCTGGCAGAGACGGGAGATAGTCCGCAGTCTGGCAGAGACGGGAGATAGTCCGCAGTCTGGCAGAGACGGGAGATAGCCCGCAGTCGGACAGAGACGGGAGATAGCCCGCAGTCTGGCAGAGACGGGAGATATCCCGCAGTCTGACATAGACGGGAGATAGCCCGCAGTCTGGCAGAGACGGGAGATAGCCCGCAGTCTGGCAGCTCACGGAGACGGGAGATAGCCCGCAGTCTGGCAGCTCACAGAGACGGGAGATAGCCCGCAGTCTGGCAGAGACGGGAGATAGCCCGCAGTCTGGCAGCTCACAGAGACGGGAGATAGCTCGCAGTCTGGCAGAGACGGGAGATAGCCCGCAGTCTGGCAGATCACAGAGACGGGAGAAAGCCCGCAGTCTGGCAGCTCACAGAGATGGGAGATAGCTCGCAATCTGACAGAGACGGGAGATAGCCCGCAGTCTGGCAGAGACGGGAGGTAGCCCGCAGTCTGGCAGAGACGGGATATAGCCCGCAGTCTGACAGAGACGGGAGATAGTCTGGCAGAGACGGGAGATAGCCCGCAGTCTGACAGAGACGGGAGATAGCCCGCAGTCTGGCAGAGACGGGAGATAGCCCGCAGTCTGGCAGAGACGGGAGATAGCCCGCAGTCTGGCAGCTCACGGAGACGGGAGATAGCCCGCAGTCTGGCAGCTCACAGAGACGGGAGATAGCCCGCAGTCTGGCAGAAACGGGAGATAGTCCGCAGTCTGACAGAGACGGGAGATAGCCCGCAGTCTGACAGAGACGGGAGATAGCCCGCAGTCTGGCAGAGACGGGAGATAGCCCGCAGTCTGACAGCTCATGGAGACGGGAGATAGCCCGCAGTCTGGCAGAGACGGGAGATAGCCCGCAGTCTGGCAGAGACGGGAGATAGCCCGCAGTCTGACAGAGACGGGAGATAGCCCGCAGTCTGGCAGAGACGGGAGATAGCCCGCAGTCTGGCAGCTCACGGAGACGGGAGATAGCCCGCAGTCTGGCATATAAACGCAGTTCAGTGTCCAGCAGCAACTGCGTCGCGCTATGTCACAACAACCCTGAGAGGCATAATATACAGTCGGCGATGATATTACCTGATACCCACTCCCACTCTCCTCCTTAGGTCAGAAGATGAGTGCGCCCGTCGGGCTTCAATTCCCACTTTCAAAGCTTCTAAAATATGTGTGAATATGTGTGAATATGTGTGAATATGTGTGAATATGTGTGAATATGTGTGAATATGTGTGAATATGTGTGAATGTGTGTGAATATGTGTGAATATGTGTGAATATGTGTGAATATGTGTGAATCAAGTGCTGAGTGATGCTCAAAACATTCCACGCCGTTTTATACCCACCTATGGACGATAAGTTCAGACTTTAGCAGCACGCGGGCATTCACATCATATGGAAGCAAATATGTTTCAAAATAACTTAAACCAAATAATAGCCAATACAAAATTCCCCGCGCGAGATCACGCTCAATTTTGCACATCAAGTTAAATTAATACAAACCATAGATCAGAGGCAGGCGACATGCCCTAGTAGCCACTGAGTTTGGCTTTGTTAACTAGGTAATTCTTAAGAAGAAAAACTACCATGAAAAGCAACCAGTTGCCTGACGTTTTCACCATTGTAAATTTCTGAAGGAACTGTTTCCCGTGTATATGTATGCCTCGCTCCGTGCTTTAAAAAAAAAAACGTTACAAGAGACATTACGTTGGTGAAGGGCAATAAAATATTCTACCCGACGAGAATAAATCCTTGTTTGTATGCTGTAAATATGCAACAGAACTTTTCACTATTCCAACACCTCCCAGCTACATGAGAGTTTGCGCCCACAATCCTGCGGGACAAGATAAGCCATACCTTAATACCGAGTTTAGCCATCTATAAATACAGTGTAGTAAGCTGCAACACTCCCATCTTCTGAATAATGCTAAGACATGTTAAGTTTCTAAAGTTATTAGGGTGCTAAAGGAGCTCTATCTAGGCAGAAGATAAGCTATGTTCCTGGGGCGTGAGCGGGTTGGGGCAGGCACACGCCGCCGGAAAATTCACAGAATCCTGGCGAATCGTGTTGAATGATGTCATGTTACGAGACACATAATGTTACGAGACACATAATGTTACGAGACATAATGTTACGAGACATAATGTTACGAGACATAATGTTACGAGACATAATGTTACGAGACATAATGTTACGAGACATAATGTTACGAGACATAATGTTAAGAGACATAATGTTACGAGACATAATGTTACGAGACACAGGTGCGATAAATTGGTGAAGCTGCTTAATTCATAAGCATACTTTAGTCTGTTTCAGACATTCAAATTATTTATTGAATTTATTGTAATTTGAAGGTAACGTCAACTTCCAGACACATCCTGTTGGGTATGTTTTGAAGTTGACATGTCTATTGGAGCGCGCCGCAATGCGCCTCAATGGACTGCGCTAAGAAATCGCTGGCTTTGCTGTTCATGTAGACCTGAGTTGAACCGATTTATATCGTAATGATCCCAAGGCGCACCCATAATTTAATAGACAAACAATCAGCGTTGTGAGATGCAAATGCAGAGCTCACACCGTTTTGTTTCCAGGTGACCATTTATATTACCTTTCACTTTGTCCAGTTCAAGTTCGAATTTCCTCCACCCCTATTGCGGGTCCTCCCAACGTCAGCAGATGTCAGACCAGATTTAAACATCTGCAGACTCTGAAGCTGCCAAAACTAACGTGTTGACGAGGGAAGAGTGGGTGTACCACATGCACTTTTTACTCTCGGAGTACACGTCTGCAGCTTGTAGAGCGCGCGCTCTCTCTCTCTCCTTAAGAAACGGCCACTCGGAGTAACGGTGAGAGGCTTTTTTAGCGGTGCAAAAACAATTTGTCTTTGGCAATAGTTCAACCCTCAATCACGAGTGCAGGGTGATTTACAGTCAACTCATACACTGTCAGAGGGCTATATTTGTATGATATTTGTATGTAGTTAACGGTACAACATGGTTGACGCTTATCCATACATGCATTTCAGAGTAAACTGTTTCATTGACGGCATTCGTCTGCAGGCACATACTCGGGCACGACACAACTAAGTATTTTTGAATGTTGCTAAATGTTGTTTCAGAATAATATATATATATATATATATATATATATATATATATATATATATATATATATATATATATATATATATATATATAACCTGTACCTGAAGAAATATATAACGCTAGCTGGCAGTGTTCTGGCAGTGAAAGTGCTGCTCAATGTGTTCTTATCTAAGAAGCTGAAAATGGAGCGCCGTTTTTAAACAAGGCAGCTGCTGATCTCCCTCTGTAGGCAAACAAAAGCTATCGGCACAGAGCACGTATTTTAATATTTGTTTGGAAGGCTAACCTGGTGAGGCAATCCAATACTGTTGGGACGTTTATGTTATGTTTATGTTTATGTTGACGTTTATGTTTCTGTTACTCTTGCAAATAAACACATCAACATAAACCTTCATTTATGCTGTGTTTATGCTTTTAATGCTTTTTAACGCTTTGTGTTTATGCTTTATGCTTTAAAACAGCACATCGGTGCTTCTTTCGTCCAGATACCTTCAAATGTGCATGCGTTGTGGGGAGTAGGTAGCCGTTCTAAGGATGTGTACTGTGCAACAGCATGTATTCAAAAATGTTGTTGGAAATGCTGTCGGTTGATGAACTCTACATACGTACAGTGTATACCTAAGTACACAAACATAAACACATACATTTAGTAAAAACGTACTGTTAAAAATAGCATGAATCGGTTGTGTAACAATGCACCTAAATAGCATACATTACATTATCAACACTTCAAATACTACATATACATGCATTAACGCTGATTTGGCAGTCTAACCCTTATGCAACTGCAGCAAACAAAGCATTCCCAGTAAATCCCCTGTTCAGTATAAGCTAACAATGATTTACATTACTGCACTCCTCGGGTAAGGCAACGTGATCTGATCTGTTCCATTCCCGGTGTTGTGTAGGGAACAATATGATATTAAATAATCGAGAATGCCGTAATTTGATTCTTGAAATGGTATCTATTAGAGGTGCAGCATTTTCCTGGGGAATAATAAAGCCGCACCAGACCAAAGGACCAAGGTTGGACAACGTGACACGAGGTAACTGACGTATGCATTGCATTTACATTGCCATGCGTTGTTGTCTACCACAGGAACTGCGATGCAGCCATATTCTACCGGTTGTCCACTAATCAGATGTTAGACGTAATTTGGCTTAAAAAGATAATTAAAAGTGGACGTATCCCAGGAGGACGACACATTGCAGTTCTTTCTCTGAGACTGGATAGTGTTGAATTTCACAAATGTCTGCGGTTGGGAGAGCTAGTTCGGTAAAGCCCTTCAGAGACGTGGTCCTTTCCTATCCCCGTCCTATCCCTAAAATGTCAGAAACATCCTCTTAGATTAATTAATTTACACCATGTTCACGTGTGTCGGGCACAATGATAAAATTATTTGCCGAATACTATAAACGTATGACCAAAGTAAACTGGTTGCACGTAATACATTACGAGCAGAGGTGCAACAAATGTATAGCCGCCGTCACCAACTCACCTTCAGAGCACAAAATCTGTCACATCACGCGACAACATCAATATGGGATCCTGAAACTTATTTTTAGAATCCTAAGTTAGATGTGTTCAGGTATTCAAGATGCTTTAGTAGTTGTAATTCATATTTTCCAGAAATGTTTAAACATCTTGACTTTCCAGAGATAACACACCAAAAAGTTACTAACAGAGACAGCAATGTTACACACACTAAAAATAATATGAGAGATCTTACATAAAACTTGATCAAAGTTGAAAAAATGCTGTTTGTGGTCATGTAAAAGCTGATACCATGGCAAATCTAGTATTATTGTAAGCAGGTATGTACCTATCTACCTAGTACCTACCTACCAATATTGGATAACTCCAGAGATACCATAAATAATTCACATGTACCCATAATAACTAATATTTCCTATGGAATGGAATAGACGGTTCTTATGCCAGAGCGGGAATCAGGAATATGGATGGTTTGGCCACAGTGGGGAGGCATTACAGTCAATGGTGTAATGTATCCTGATTTATGCAATGTTTTAGTTATATTGACGTTCTACTCATTATACTTGTTTACCTATGGTAACGTGCGTGTGTGAAAAGCCACCCTGTAGTGGAACTCATGCGAATATAATCTGAATCTGAATCTGAATCTCATGCTGTACCCAAATTGCACTTCATCTTAATAAGCCAGTTCACTTTGTTTCTGATTTTGAACATTTGTTTTGTTAATTGAATTCCTTGCTCCGAATTGGACAGTCCAAAACTGTACAGGTTTTGCAATCCTTCCATCTCGTATTACCTGAGGGCGACGCCCTTGGAGGTGTCGCGGACCGAAGGTTGTTTTTAAAATGTGTGCTTGAGATCTTGAAAGTGGAGGACCCCTTTCAAGACAACAGTACGTGCGTTCTTGTGACCCACACATCGTCTCACGAGGTCATACCAAGCACTGTCACAGAGTAAGCTTAGCAACCACCCGTGAAACATTGTGTGACCCGACTGGGATTCGAACCCAGGATCCTTCCATTAGTGAGTCTTTCTCAAAGGACTTATGTTATCCCAACCACCCTTGACACTAAGATATCCGGTGGGATATAGCAATCAGGAGCTCGAGAAATTGCATTGGGCGAAATGTTCTGAAATTTTAAAGAAACCCACAAAAATATCCATAAAGGAGGACCCCGGGCAAAACAACTGTCACGTGCAGATTGCCCGTCGGCCACTTACTCGTGTTGCATAACGGCAATGGCCTCCCATTGTAACAAAAGGTCGCGGTGGGCGGCTGCACCTACCCGGCTATGGGCAAAAGACATCATCCGTGAAAATATTCCAAATGGAGGAGCCCTGGTGATACAAAACCAGCACTTGCGCGGCTGATCCCCTTCCACTTACCCTCCTGGAGCTACCGATACCCGTTTCAACTTACACCTCAAATATAGCAATCAGTTTCAGCAAGCATGTTATACAAATAACATCTAATTCCGGACCACCCACGTTGCTCGGCCTTTGGTATTTGGAGCCATGCGTTGCTTGTTTACATCAATCGACTGGCAGCTTGTGAACGAGAGCCACATTTGAAGCAAATTTCGTAGTGGTGAAGGTGTCACATTGTCACCTTTGTGACAATCGATGTTGACGAACTTTGTGAATGTCACAATGTTGAAGGAATAGTCCTACTTGCCGCATGGGTAAGATTTTGCAGCGCTCAGCACCAAGTTTAGGCACCGTAGGAAATTCCTTTACCATTCGCGTAGCTGAGATTTAATATATCTTGGCACCCAAATTACTTAATTTTCACCAATATTCATCAATTGGTGACCCAATCACAACATTTTCTGAAGAATAACTATATTGTCATCTGAAAGCTTTTGCATTGAAATTTGTCACAAAATCCCATCGTTTTGGCGAAAACTGTCACCTTCGCACGTGGGCGGGTGCATAAGATTATGCACCTCTGATTACAAGAAGTAAAGTTTTCAAAAATACGATTTACGACAAATGGCAGAATGCATAATGATCATTAGTGTGTGATAATGCAGATATTCTGGTAACAGTGAGGTCATCATAATGCCGGCAAACCCAGATTTCACAGAGATTTCCTGCACTAAAATTCCAGGTGCTGTTAATAGGCATCAAGTTTGTGCCAAGCTGTAAGGATCACGCCTAGCAATGACAACAATGAAGAAGAAAAAATTGCGTTAATGTGATTGTGATTGTGATGTGATTGAAGTGTCTCATTCTGCGTGTTAGCTGAAATGGTAAAATAGTCGCAAACAAATTAGTTAAAGCAGTGACTTCTGGAGAAATAAAACAAGTTTTTGATTGCATTATGGCTTTTAAGCGGGGAAAGAAAAAATGCACCAAATTTTTAACATGAATAAGTCCTAAAATATGCATCAATTACATTGTTGCATTACACCATTTTGAAGAACAACTCATGAAAATGATATCCAACATGGCTTACACCTGTACGCTATGTAATTGCACACTCTTCACCGCAGCACGTCTTCAGGAAATGGTCATTTTCGTGCGAGTCCCAGATCGGTTCATTTTCCAATCTCACAGATGAGTCGGAGTAGGTTTCTTTGCTGGTATTTCGAGTAACTCTTCTCACGACTTGTTTCGGTTCTTCCAGTTTCAGGAGGTGATCTTGATATACCTTTGAATTGAATTCCCTTTAAAAAAATAAAGGGGGCCCAAGTCAAGAGAAACGATGGGTCAATCATGTCTTGTCTTCCGGCTAATGACGTTGTCACGAAATGAGGTTTAGCATGTGGCTCGAGCATGATGGGGGAGCACCTCACGTGCAACCGCACGATTGCATGGCTGCAAAAACAATCTGGATGACTATGTGATCAGCCGGAAGACGAGGCATGCTTGGGCACTTTCTTATGTGCACATTACTCTCTTATGTGCACATTACTCTCTTATGTGCACATTTCTCTCTTATGTGCACATTACTTTCTTATGTGCACATTACTTTCTTATGTGCACATTACTCTCTTATGTGCACATTACTTTCTTATGTGCACATTACTCTCTTATGTGCACATTACTCTCTTATGTGCACATTTCTCTCTTATGTGCACATTACTTTCTTATGTGCACATTACTCTCTTATGTGCACATTACTTTCTTATGTGCACATTACTTTCTTATGTGCACATTACTCTCTTTTGTGCACATTACTCTCTTATGTGCACATTACTCTCTTATGTGCACATTACTTTCTTATGTGCACATTACTCTCTTATGTGCACATTACTTTCTTATGTGCACATTACTCTCTTATGTGCACATTACTCTCTTATGTGCACATTTCTCTCTTATGTGCACATTTCTCTCTTATGTGCACATTACTTTCTTATGTGCACATTACTCTCTTATGTGCACATTACTTTCTTATGTGCACATTACTTTCTTATGTGCACATTACTCTCTTATGTGCACATTACTCTCTTATGTGCACATTACTCTCTTATGTGGACATTTGTTTACAATGTGATTTTATATTTGCCTACTACGCGTAATTAGGCATGCCTACTACACCATGACATGACAGAACGCATGCCTACTACACCATGACATGACAGAACGCATGCCTACTACACCATGACATGACAGAACGCATGCCTACTACACCATGACATGACAGAACGCATGCCTACTACACCATGACATGACAGAACGCATGCCTACTACACCATGACATGACAGAACGCATGCCTACTACACCATGACATGACAGAACGCATGCCTACTACACCATGACATGACAGAACGCATGCCTACTACACCATGACATGACAGAACGCATGCCTACTACACCATGACATGACAGAACGCATGCCTACTACACTATGACATGACAGAACGCATGCCTACTACACCATGACATGACAGAATGACAGAATGAATGACATGACAGAATGATTGAAGGCTGGAATCAGGCACGTAGCCAAGGGAGGGGGCGGCGCCCCCCCCCCCCCCGCGACGCATTGATGAGAAAGCATAACCAGGGCATAAGACTCAAAATTTTCGCGACGCTCCGCGGCGCAATTTGTTTAAGAGTTCCAAGGCTTGAGCTTAAAAAATATTCCAAGTTGGTATAGCTGATTCCAAATTAGTGTCGCTTGTTCCAAAGTTTATATGGCAGTTTGCTAACTCCAGCTCCTAAAAGTTGGTATGGCCCATGCCATACCTGTCATACTGCATTTTCCATCCTTGTAACGTGCCTTTTCATCCGTTTTGTTTGACCCTTTTAACGCTCGGGAAGGGGCCCTTTCGAGGCGCCGCCCCCCCCCCCCCTCCTGGACGAAATTCTGGCTACGTGCTTGGGTGGAATGATTCACAATGCATTCTTATATCAATATGTGGCGAAATTTGTGCTTAACCCTCGCCCTACGGGGGGAGCCTGACAGCCCCCCCCCTGAGGTTTTTCTTGAATAACTTTGTACACGTGCGGCGTATCTTGCTGACATTTTTGGTAGCTGAGTTTACAACAATTTTACGTATGCTGCAATTTTTTTTAATTGGTTAAGTAGTTTGAGAGATAATCATGTTTTGATGACGTCGTGTTGGTGGGAAAAAAATATTTGAAAAATGGTAGAAAACAGAGTTTTAAAGGAAATTGTAAACGCAATCGACTTAAGATAAAAAAAAATCGCATTTTCTTTAACATGGCAATCTTGGATTTACAAAATTTTGGGTTTTTGACTCCTAAAATTGAAAAAAAACTTATTTTGTTTTGAAAAATCCCCACAAAATCAAAATTTTCAAAGATGTTAAAAAACTGGAATATATGTGAGAGAACTGAGTGTGAACAATACTCATACCAAACTGCAAAGCAATATCTTCATTTTTGACTGAGTGATGGCTCCCTAAGTGTAAGAAACTGATGACGTCATTTTTTTAATAACTTTTGTTTTACTTGTTTTGGACAAGATACGAAAAATAATTGTCTTTTCTGTATTTCTGAGCCAAAACTGGTCTAGGAACATGCCTATTTATTTACATTTATCAATTTATAATTTTGAGGTTTTCTGAAGAGCAAAATCGCTGTTCTGGACGTGGTAAATCCGAGGTCATTCACTTGACCTGGAAGTGAATTCACTTGACCCGTTGACCTGAAACCTAAAAATCGCAAACTGTTAGATTCCCCTCATGACAGGCAACATGCTGGTTCTTACCGCATTGCTCTAAGTTGCTTGGCTTGGAAGTTAACAGGGGGCCTCTCAGCCCCCCCCCCGTAGGGCGAAGGTGAAAAAAGCTCCCGTAGGGCGAGGGTCAACCCTATTCCCTGCGGGGGCAGATTATGCCCCCCGGTAGTTTTTCACTTGCCACTTCTAAACCGTTAGGCCTAGCGTCCTGAAACTTTGTGACTTTTCCCAAAATTGAATGGCACATGTTGTATCAAAAATGTGAATAAATCGGACCAGCACAGACGGTTCCAGGCTCCTGTTTTGGAGAGGGTGTTACGAATGCGGTTTTTCGGCGCATACTTCCTTCGTGGTTTGCAGTGCAATAAATGCGTCAGAAACAATTGCAATGCAATATGCATCATAGATACTGGGATTGTCCATTTCTTTGGGGGGGGGGGGCAGAGCCGCACTCAGGATACAAAAATGGGAGGCGATACCCACCCTCAAATTAGGTCCAACTTCAAATTAGTAAGATGATAAAAGCGTTACGCGCATGGTGCCCCCCCCCATGTTTTTCCTGGATCCGCCTATGCGCAATATATCAAATTTAAGAAATTACAGCATATAATGCTCACATGTGACGTTCATGTCGTCCCAAACAATCACGAACAGCACATATTTGTTTCCAGAAAATACCCCCATTTTACATTCCCTGAATACGCCTATTATTTTATTTTGGTTTTTGTCTTTTGATATATTAAAGACCAGTACATTTGAAGCTCAACGTTTGGAGCATGAACATCGGTCGAGCCACATGGCCGCAATGACCTTTCAAAAAAACACCCAAAATTTCGGATTTTTTGCCCCCTGGCCCCCTATTTTTGGACAAAACAAAATTTCGGGGCCCAAAAAGAGAAACCGTGTCATGACGACTCGAATGGCGTTTTCCCCATCGAAATCGACCGAGCGGTTCTCGAGATCTCTGGAGGGGGGGGGGGGGGGGGCAGAATCCGCAGGTTAACGTAATTCTGGCCGCCCGCAGGGAATAGGGTTAACCCGCGCCGTGCCGGTGGAGGGGGGGGGGGGGGGGAGGGAGAGGGGAGGTACGTTTAGTCCCCTCCCTGCCATAAGATGTTTCTAAGATAGCGGAAAAGGCGGCGCAAAGCTGCATCAATTACCCACATTATGTACGAATATTGACCTCAGTTCATCTCAGGTCAGGTCACCAGGCCAGGTCACGTGACCCCACCTCCAAAAACGTTTGCCGTCGTACCACAGCCACAGCTTCTGGCCGATTGGTTTCAAACTTACATAATTTCATAAAGCCATAGGTATCTTCAATTTGTTCATTTCAGAATTTGTATATCGGTGACCTAAGGTCGGGTCAATTTCTTGATCTCCCTTTATAAGTGAATGGGGAAATATTCAAATGCTTCCTATTCCGAGGATTCGCATGATATCAGTCCAATTCCTTCTGGATTATGTTATCTTAGGTCATCGTTGATGATCCAGATGCAATTGTTGTTCAGTTATCCCTGCAACAGTCAGCCGAGGCCATCCGAGGTCACCCACACTTTGTTGTCAATTTCTCTCGACAAAATAAAGATCGAGAAGTGAAACTGGCACCAATGAGTTTGTCTCGTCGATACCGTCTCCCAATATGCAATGTGACTTGCTTGGGTCACCACTTAACCTTGACCTGAGGTCAAATGTAACCTAGTCAACGATAATATGATTCGTAGCGCCTTGACGAGACACACACGATGGCGCCAAAATTATTGCCTTATTTGTATATGGTAAAAATATATTTGCGAAAAAACTATTTTGCCAAAAATAGCCTTTTTGACCTTTGATGACCTCTGGAGCCTAAACTATTGACCTGAGCTAAAATTTTAGGACACCGAGTGTTTTTTCGTTTGTTCCTAGCTATCATAGTTCCCGAGATATTTGGGGGTGTTCGAAGCGAAGTCCTAAAACTGACAAATCTGACCTTTGATGACCTCTGGTGACCTCAATATTGACCTGAGCCAAAACATGTCTGAAATAGTTTCACAATGATTTTTGACGAGATTTCGAACAGTATTTTTGGTTTTTGTCTATGTTGCATAAAAACCGAGTTCGAGGGGGGCGTCTGAACGCCGACACGGCGAAGGTGGCGCCGAGCAGGGGCACGGCGCGGGTTAATTAACTGTTAGAGTGGGAAACAAGCCGAGAATGCTCCGCCGATGATCGACTCACCTTACTGGTGGGTAATCCTATTCGTTTATGGAATTATCCGGTGCTAGTGGCATGTGCTAAACGATGGACCTGGTGCGCCTATCCACTGGCTTCATCTGGCCTGTTTGCGTTGTGCCGCAAACCACAGGTAATTCCAGTGGGGAGCAAACAGCGAACGCTAAACCTTCTTACCTTGGTACCGGGTGGCCCAGAAAAACGATAACCCAGGAATGTCGCTCTGTTTCGATAACTAAGGAACCTTTTCAAATTCCTTTTTTCAGCCGTGATAGAGGACGCGATGGCACGTCACTATGGTAACCCATGTGACAGAACATTGACTAACTGCTAGTTGTTCGCCTAGTCATTCACAGGCCACTATGTGGACTACTGCGCAAATAAATATTCTGCGTTGAAAGTTTAATTTTGACCAGATCCTACGCGGATACCCGCAGAAAGTTTCTCGAAAAGTTTGACGTGGACCACAGAAGCTTAGTCAGGCACCACCAAGCCAACGATGTTTAGATGGGTGAAGAAATTCAGGAACAAGGTGACTGTTCAGAAGCAAAGTCCTCCCGGGCCGGCGAGGAGAGCAAGGACTGCAGACAACGGCAAAAAGTTAAAAGATTCCGAGACAAGTAGCCCAAAGCGATCTACGCGCCACCTGTCGCAGGCGCTCGGACTGAAGAGAACGTCAATGCAGCGCATGCTGAGAGCGTCCCAATTCAAGCCGTACAAGATAACCATTCGTCAACAGCTGACATACGCTCACAGCTGGACAGTCTCAGTACTCACGGCTGAGACTGTCCAGCTGCTGGACCGCCGCAGGGCAGCCGCGCGCAGCGGCTGTCAGCTCACGTACGGTCTGCTCAACCGGCGCTGTAGGGCTGCCATGCGGAGGGACTGTCGTGACGATGTCATTCGGAAGCTGCGCGAGCGGGGCCCGGCGGCGACGTGGAGCGTTGCCCGGTCATTGCTATCGGGTAACGGCAACGCGTCGCGCCCAATTCCGTCTGTGTCAGTCGACAGCTTGAACATATACTTCGCGAACATCGGTGTGAAAACCTCATCGTCGGTTGTGCCGACGCGGCGAGTTCCCATTCTGTTGCCCAGAGTAGTGACATGTTCGTTCACTGTGTCTGCGGTGTCATATGAATGTCTGCGCGGTGTCGTAATGGGCCTACGTAACACCAACACCTGTGGCGTTGATGGCATATCGTCTCGCATGGTTAAGAACACTTTTAGAGTAGTAGGACATATTATTTTGAAACTAGTCAATGCGAGCCTCACACACGGCACTGTCCCTGACAACTGGAAAATTTCGTTAGTTTACCCCATACATAAGGGTGGTGCACTGGACGACCCTGCGCAGTTTCGGCCCATATCTGTCGTCCCGCTACTTTCGAAAATAACTGAGCGCATAGTGCAAGAGCAATTGTACCAATATTTTAGCGACCATGATTTATTTTCGCCGACACAGCACGCGTACAGAAGAAATCACTCGACACAAACGGCGCTGCTTACCGTGTCAGATTACATATTGTCCGCAATGAACCGGCGTGAGATAGTGCTGATTGCAATGCTTGATTGTAGTAAGTGTTTTGACACTATAGAACACGGGAAGCTTCTTTCGGTACTATCTTTATATGGTGTGGACACAACATGGTTCAGCAATTATCTTTCGGGTCATTTTCAACGCGTCCAGATACACAGTGAAGGCAAAACTGTGACATCTCAACTCGCGAGCAATCCTATCGGAATTTACCAAGGCACAGCCCTGGGGCCATTGCTTTTCAGCATTTTTTCGAATGACATGTACATGCACATTGACCCATCTGTCATGCTAGTTCAGTATGCTGATGATAGTCAGCTTGCTGTGTCTGGCAGGAAGGAGGAGCTGCCACAGCTGATCAGCCGACTCGAGGCCACCTTGGCCACCGTCAAGGAGTGGTTTTCTAGTCGCAAAATTAAGATAAATGCTGCAAAAACGCAGCTGATAACGTTTGGAACCCAGCAGCTTTTGAAAGGCGTTCCGCCCATCCAAATTCAATTTGATGGCGAAACAATTACGGAGACTTCGAAGGTCCGTAATCTCGGCCTGACAATGGACCGCCACATGTCATTCCGCCCCCATCTGGACCAAGTCACCGGATGTTGCACGGGAATCCTACTGGGACTGACGGCCGCCCGTCATTGGCTGCCCCGTGAGGTCATGGTCATGTTGGTGAACTCGTTGGTCATGTCTCGACTGCGATATTGTCTGGCGGTGTACGGAAACAGCTCATCGGAAACTCGTAACCGCATCCAGAAAATCATTAACTTTTCGGCTAGAACTGTCACAGGACTTTCCAGGCGCGAACACGTTAGTGACGTCATTCGTTCATTGAACTGGCTGCGCTCCACCTCACTTTACCAATATAGTACAATTACAGCATTTCGTTCAGTCATCTCATCCGGTGAGCCACTCTCGTTAGCAAAAAACATATGCACAAGCAGTCACAGCCACAACACGCGACGAGCGGGCCAATTCAAACCTGTACCGGTGAGAACCGAACTGGGTAAACGGATGTTTGCCTACTCAGCCCCGTCGCTTTGCAACGCGCTGCCGGAGGCTGTGAGAGAGAAGGGCGGAGCGGGTTTTAAACGCGCCTTGAAGGAGCATATGTTCGATTGTGAGTGACGTCTGCCGCGATCGTATGCCATGTATGCATGTATGCGATTTTTAGAAACTTGTTTTTATGCTTCGTAGTGCATTTTTACCCTGTGCCATGTGCTTCATCTCACTATGTGTTTTTATATTGACGCGGTGCATGAAAAACCACGATGTGCATGTGGATCACTGAGAATATACATACATACATACATACATACGCGGACAAGCAGAGGTGTGTGGAGATGGCGCAATGGTTCGAGCAACATCCCGAGATCCTTGCAAATGTTTGGTTCACAGACGAGGCACACTTCTGGCTCTGTGGTCAGGTGAACAGCCACAACGCCGTGCATGGGGGCCGGCACAGGCCAGATGAGGTCATGCAAAAGCCTTTGGGCTCGAAGAAGGTGACAGTGCGGGCTGCAATGCGTATATACCCGGACTCGAATCACAACGCTCAGCCTTGTAGTTTTGAGCTAACTACGTAAGTCATGTCCTAGTATCACTTTATTAGTCCGACACATCGATTTATGATTGAGTAGAAACGTACTACTTGCAGTGATTTGGAAAGCGCTGCTAGGAGAAGCATACGTCCCATGTTCCAATTTCTATTGTGTTCAAGATGCATTGCGGTTCGGTTGTATCAGCCAGATGCCGTGACATAGCGTCCAGTTTGGTATGGTTCCATTGTGAAGACAATCATTTCGTGACAACTGTTTCTTCTTTTGCTCCGTCTCGCGCTAAATGGATCAGACAGCTGGGGAGAGACGTCAAACCGACTGCCGTCGATTCCTCCACCAGCCACTCGTCTTTATGTCTCTTTATTATGAGACTCTCTCTCTCTCTCTCTCTCTCTCTCTCTCTCTCTCTCTCTCTCTCTCTCTCTCTCTCTCTCTCTCTCTCTCTCTCTCTCTCTCTCTCTCTCTCTCT